>APFE030595131.1:60151-119467 GCA_000404065.3 Pinus taeda | reverse complement strand
TTTAATTTTTTGTGATAAAGTGTCTCCATGTACATGTGTAAAATATTTTAACTTAAATTAAGTATATTATTTGGTCCTATATATATTTTAATTAGCATTCAAAAATAAAATAACACATTATATTTTGCACATGAAGAAATTTGATTCCTCTAACCTCATGTTAGATTAGTAGAATCTATGCTGGAAACTAACTATTTTAATTAGAAATTTGATCTCTCTAGGCTCATGTTAGATCAGTAATTAAGATGGATCTATACATGTAACTAACCATTTTCTGATGTATGCTGATTGTATTGTATTATTTAAAAAAATAATATATTGTAGAATGTGATGTTGGTTTTTTGTTATTTTAACATTTTTGCAAATAAAATGTGTTAGAATGTTTAATCATAAAATGAAACATATAGAAAATGACCCAAAAAAGAAAGAATGAATGAATTATTTAGTTTTATATATATTTTATTTAACATTGAAAATAAAATAAAACATTATATTTTATACTTTAAATAAAATTATAAAAATAAATTGATCCTTCTCGAATCAATTCCTCTGGAATCACTTTAACTCCTTACTTCAAATAGATCTATGCTGATAACTAACTATTTGAATTTGTATTTTGTTTATCTTGGATGACCCAAGATAATATTATCCAGTCGATAATATTCGTTCTGAGACGCTGAATCAAGATGAGCATATGCAAGTATTTGCGTGGATGAGTATATGTAATATTATCAGAAGAAAAGGAAAGGTGCGTTGCTGTCCACTCCGTCCCTTCAAACTAGGAATACTCAGCGACTTAAACGCAAATAACTAACTATTTTAATTCTGATCTATATAGATTGTATTGTATTAGTTAAAAAAATCTGTATTGTATTATTTAAAAAATGATATATTGTAAAGTATGATTTTGGTCTTTAGTTATTTTAAACATTTTGTAGTTAAGATGTGTCAAAGTCAATGCCATGTATCATTACTCATACCACAACGTTTATATCACAAAGAACAAATACCTAGAAACAGAAACAGAAGAGAAATACCCTAATTAAGAAGTGCGCAGAATTCGCTTAATTATACAAGTTTACAGTGTTTTCTCAAAGCAAGGAAAAATTTGCATCCAAAATTCTATTGACAAGTTCAGTCAAATTCAAGCCATTCACCGTCTAATGACTGTGCGGGCAGCAGATTTTAGCTGGATCTGAAAATCCTGATGAAGATAAATATGGAAACCTGGTCTTTAAACAATAGCCAACGAAAGATTCATAACAGTGAAATCAACCTTTACTAGGGAAGGCCACCCACAATAATTTAATGTGCGATTGGCCAAATTCAACCCAGAAGCCAAACCCAATAACTCCAAGTCTTCAGCTAGCCAGTCAGCCAGTCACTGTTAATATGCGATACTGTTTTCCGAGGACGAGGGACGTGCATACTCGAGCGTCCTCAAACGGCGATACATATTGTCAAGTGTCATCTCCATTGTCTTTAGCCGAGTAAGCAAACTGGCATTCTCTTCTCCTAGACGTCTTAGACGGCTGCCTGGGCTCAAATTTTCACTGGCCTCCTCATGATTATTGTTGTCACAAAGCCGTGGGCTGGGATTAGGATTACCATTAATAACAGATCTGGAAGTGGGATGCAGTTCGGGTCTGTGATGTGCGCTAGGACTAGGGTTAATGGTTCGATAAGTGGGAATGTAATCGCCTGGGTAGTCTGGTCCGGGAACGTAATGCGAGGTAGGATTAGGGTTAACGGGAGTAGCGATGGGAGTGTAATCGGGTGGAGTATCGAATGCAATACCGCCATTTTTCCTTGCCCGCACGAGGAACGAAGTGGTATTGCGGGGAGCAGGCGGATGATACAGATAATTAGTCCTCTCGTTCTCTGTGCAAACCCTTGGATCTCCTCGCATATTATTATTTTTCTTCATCCTCTTCCGTTTCGAATTTTTCTTCCTCCCCTTCCATTTCGAATTATTCCGCTTGAAATAATATTGGGAATAATTGGGAGGGAATCCGCCTCTGAGATTTGGTCGCCGACGATAATGATGAGAATAATTGGAAGGAAAAGCGCCTCTACTATTCGGGTGCCGACGATAATGGCGAGGAAGACCGCCTCTGCTATTTGGCTGCCGATCAGAATGGTATTGGTTGGTGTTATAATCCATGGTGTTCCAACGGTGCAGCTCATTTGGAGCCATTCTCCAGCCTTCTTCCTTGCCCGACGGATTCCACGGAAGTGTAGGTTGCATATTTGAACCAAACGAAGCGAATGTGGAGAGAGTCATGCAGGATTAACGGCTGGAATTTTGAAATGAAAGACAGGCAGCAGAGTGTTTCTTGATCGAATGGAATACGATCGTTACTTATATATAACCCAACAGTCCGGTCATAGTCGGTGAACCACTTGGCACCAACCACTTTGAACCTCCATGCAACGTTACCATTGTGTTTGGCGTTTTGATATTGTATAGCGAAAATGACCGTTTTTTTATTCATTGAAAAATAACGGCTTTTATAAAATTTTAAACCTCTATATGTATTAGGTATTTTAGTTATCTAATTTGATAATTTGTTTTAATCAAAAATCTTTCCCACAAATCGTATTGATATTTTTAAGGGGAAAGGGTTTCAAATTTTTGGTTTATTAACAGGATAAAGTTGGAGAACGAGATCAACCAATCAAATATTTATTAATATAATGGTAATTTCTAACTAATTATACAAAGATATAAGATTTAAATAAATTATCATTTGCATTAGATGTTGTAAAGGAAACTTTGTAAAGCATAAATTGAGAAACAATAGTCATATAGGAATAGGCACATCTAAATAAGATGTAGAGATGTAATAGAAATGAAATTTTATAGTTGACCATGGTTAACCGATTGACCATGGTTAACCATGAATATAAATAATAAGGGTGTTTTTTTACTGATAATTTTAATTAGAACTCTCGTAATGTTTTCATGATTTGGATGCAATCTTATGTTCATTGAAAATTATTTTCAAACTGTTAGCATCCAACTTTTTATAAACTGATATGTTCATTGAAAATTATTTTCAAATTGTTAGCATCCAACTTTTTAATAAACTGATAAATTAAGATTTGCAATTTTAGGAATTAATGTTTTGATGATTTGGATACAATCTTATGTTCATTGAAAATTATTTTCAAATTGATAGCATCCAACTTTTAAAATGAAACTGATCAATTAAAATTTGCAATTTTAAGAATTATCCTCTGTCAAATTTTTATAATATATATTTGATTTAAAACACTATTCATTAATTCCAAGAAAACAAAACCAGCATATAATTAACCCAATTACTCTATTATGCAAATAAGTGTTTTTCACTAGTAATTAAGATTGAAGTTTGATCATGGATTAATGATTTGGGGCAGGCCAACCTTCATTGGAAGTTATTTAAATCAACTGAATTTGTATAAATCAATTCAACAAGAGTCTCGACAATTTTTTAAACATTCAATTATTTTAAACTTTACAATTTTATGTATATCAAATTTCTAAATAAATATTTATTTTATATATTATATAATTTTTTGGGGAAAAGAATTTCAAAATAATTAACTCAATTATTCTACTACATTTTAATTAAATTCTACACTTCTCTAATACATATAAAAAACACTGCCCAAAATGTATAATATTTTATTGAGAATTTTGTCAAAATAGTGTATATATTTATATAAATAAAAATGATTAAAAAATATCAATTATGAATTCAATTATTTATATTTATATTTATTTTTCATTTCTACAATGTACAATGTGAACAACTAAATATATATGTTACTGAAACACATGATGTACATCAAATTTGCTACAATTATAATTAAGCACTACAAAACCTGAAAGTTATGTAAATTTTTCAAAATGCAAATGATTATTTTCTTGACAAATAAAAATGATACTATGGTACACTTCTTAGTGTGTGTCTTCCCCTTTCCTCTTTAATTTTTGTCCAACCCCTTATGATCTAGGTTTGTAACATATTGTTTAAAGCTCTCTTTTCCTCTTTAATTTTTGTCCAACTCCTTATCATCAAGGTTTGAAACATATTGTTTAAAAATAGTGAAATCTCAAGGAATAATATCCTTTCATTTCCCCGCTTATTATTCAAATATAATTTTTTGTTTCTTTTCTATAGTCCAAATATTTTTGCTTCTATATTTTTTTTGTTTCTTTTCTACAATCCAAAAATTTTTGTTTCTTTTCTACAGTCCAAATATTTTTGCTTCTATATTTTTTTTGTTTCTTTTCTACAATCCAAATATTTTTGCTTCTTACACTCCCTCAAGAAGAGGGTAGGAAGAGAGAAACTTGCCTCTTTTGCATTTGACACTCCGTGAAAGAGATGTTATGAAAAGATAAATTTGCTTGGGATGTTGAAATTCACCGGCCCAGAATATTTTTTTTTTTAATTTGTTAAATTCTTTTTTGACTTGCAAGGGCTCACTAAAGACATCCAAGACTTTTTAAGTCCCACTCCAAACCTCCTCCAAGCCCCTTGTGTCATAATAACTAGCTAAAATCAAAGTCAAAGCATATCAAAATCAATCTCTATTTATTGTTTATTGTCTGTATAGTGGAAAGACAAAATCCTCACAAAATCCAAATTTCCACAGCATTGTCTAGACATTCAAAATTATGTCAAAGTCAAATTCTCTATTTTTGTCACATGAGAATTTGTACAAAAAAAGCTGAAATTGTTTGAATTGTATAGCTTCTCTAATGTGATTAAGGGTAATAATTAAAATTAAAATTCTCCATCTTTTGCCCGAAGAGATGCTCGAATACCAAACACCGAATTTGCTTAATGTGATTAGGGTGATAATCAAGAGACCCTTTGTAAATAGGGCACTAATTCTCTTTAATGGTAACATCCTCCATAATGTGATTAAGGTAAAATAATCAATTATTTAACCAAGCATTAAATTTATTTCCAAACTCGTAGGATTTTACTATGGACTCAAATTTATAATGGCACACAATAAAGAATGTGAACCCCATAGCGTTTGAGCAACTAGAAGTTAAAAAGTTTTATTTTAGAAGTTAAAAGGTTTTATTTTAATTTCTGAACCCTTGAGATTTTAAACAACAAGTCTACAACTATTTTTATAATTTATGATCCCAAGGTTGAGATGGATCATTGCTAGTTTGATTACAAGTCAATCTTACTACCTTGTGAAATTAGTATTTATACAGGTCAAAGTTGATTATCAATTTGGGTTTTGTTTATGGCATTATCTGTTATAGACCTAATTCAAGGGTCTTCCTCAAATAGTATTTGCACTGATTTGTGGGATCTTACAGTCTTGCTCACAAAGTATTTGCACTAATTTGTGGGCTCTTACCTATTTTTTAAGTGTCTTGGGTTTTCTTTTTGGTACTATTTTGATGCTATTGGGCACAAGCTTCATGGAGATACATTGAGCATCTTTTGGGTTTTGTTTTGAACCATTTTTAGAATTCATGTGTTCAAGACATATGGGCTACTTTTCTTGGTTGTGATGGATTGAAGGGTCTTCCGCACAGAGTATTTACATTGATTTGTGGGATCTTACAGTTTTCCTCACATAGTATTTTCACTGATTTGTGTGCTCTTACCTGCTTTTTAAGTGTGTTGGGTTTTCTTTTCGGTACTATTTTGATGCTATTGGGCACAAGCTTCAGGGGATACATTGATCATCTTTTGGGTTTAGTTTTGAGCCATTTCCAGACTTTGTGTGTTCAAGACATATGGGCTAATTTTCATGGCTATGATGGAAGTATTTTTGGAGAATTGCTTTGATACCTTCCAAATCATCTATGTCATTTATTTGGAGGAAAATATTCTGATTTTGATAACCTCTATGTCATTTCTTTGGAGAAAAATATTTTGATTTTGGAAAACTGATGATAACCTAACGTGCTCATTTATGTAATGCATAATTCCATCATCTTCATGTTTTTATACCCTGCCTCATCTAACCTACTCACCTATGTCACGCATAATTCCATTGTCTTCATGTTTTTATGCCCTGCCTTAGTGCTTCCTCCATGAAGAATCATTTATGTGATTTTTATAAGGTTACTTTCCCATGAAGCAAACTTTTAATTTTTATAAAACATGACTTGGTATTTTGTGCCCATTGATGTCCTTGGTCTATCTTCATATCTTTGATCCAAAATTGAAAGGGGTGAAGTTTGAATATCCAAGATGCAGAAGCAGACCAGATAGATTATAAACATTGCACTAAAATTTTAGCAAAACAGGAAGAGTGCATGCCATACATTCCAAATCAAAATAGTTTTTCCATTAGTTGGGTGAAATAATAATTAGAATATCGGAATCCCAAAGTTGAGATGGATCATTGCTAGATTGACTACATGTCAATCTTACTAACTTGTGAAATTAGTATTTATACACGTCAAAGTTGATTCTGGCTAGATTGATTTGGTTTTTATTTATCAAATTATCTTTTATAGGCCTGATTTGTTGGGAATAATGCTTAATTAGTTATGTAATTAGCTGACAAAGTAGCGAGCAGATTTTGTGTTCACTGCAAAATTAAAGCAACAGATTGTTAGGGTGGTCAGTGTTGCTGGAAAGTGCTGTAAATTAGCTATAATGTCAGTAGATTTGTTTTAGAGTTGATTTTAGTAATAGTTTTACTATATAAGAATGTAGTTAACAGTTGAATTAAAATATATGATATTTGCAGCATTTCTTAGCTCACAGAGTGACTGTGTTTTTTAATTGTTTTATCTATATTTTTTTATGTATTGTTCTTCATAGTACTGTTGGCTTCTCAATTTGCTTAAATAATTTATTTCATATTCAACAAGTGGTATCAGAGAAGGTAAAATTCTTTTGGGTTAAAGTTGTATTGTTGGAATTTCGCCAAAGTTATTCATGTCGAATTCTAACTAGATGCTAGTTCCAGAATTTGATGGGAACGATTATGATTATTGGTGCATTAAGATGCTAACCTTTTTGATTGAAAAAGATTTGTGGGATATTGTTGAATCAAGATATGAGGAGCCAGCTGATTGGAATGCTCTTACAACCAATGAAAGAACAACAAGAAAGGAAGCAAGGAAGAAGAATGCTCAAGCTTTGTTTCACATTCAGATAGCTCTTGATAAGAGCTTATTTCCAAGAATATCAGCAGAAAAAACTGCCAAAGCTGCCTTGGAGACTCTACAAGAATCTTACCAAGGTAGTGATCAAGTTAAGGTGGTCAAGCTTCAGACATTGAAGCGAGATTTTGAGAATTTGAAGATGCAAGAAGCTGAAAGTATCAGTGACTATTGTGTGACAGTCAAAGATGTGGTCAATAAAATGGCTACACTTGGAGAAGCTGTAAGTAATGAAGTTTTAATTAAAAAAGTATTGAGATCTTTAACACATAGATGGAATCATGTTGCATTAATCATGGAAGAAAGTAAGGATTTAACAAAACTACAGTTTGATGAATTGGTTGGATCTTTGATGTCTCATGAAGAAATATTGAAGGAAACTTTTGAAGCTGTAGAGAAAGCTTTTTCCTCTAAATTACAAATTACAAAGAATGAAGATGCAAGTAGCAGCAGCACCAAAAGCTATCAAGGTCAAGGTAAATGGAAAAACCAAAATTATTCAAGAGGTAGAGGAAGAGGTGGCTCAAGTGGAAGAGGTAGTTTCAGAGGAAGAGGTAGAGGTAGATTTGATAAGAGAAATGTTCAATGCTACCATTGTAATAGGTATGGTCACTTTGAAAGAGAATGCAGATTGAAAGAAGGTAAAAATGCTAATTATGCTCAAGAAAGTAGTGAGTATCCTCCAGATCAATTATTTTTATCTTATGGCAAAGGTGAAAATACTAGTAAATATGTTTGGTACCTCGATTCTGGATGCTCTAACCATATGACAGGGAATGAGAAGTTGTTTTCAGCAAAGGATGGAAGTTTCAAATCCAAGATCCAACTTGGTGATGATAAATCATTGGAGGTTGCTGCCAAAGGAGCTATGGAGGTCCAAACAAAAGAAGGTATAAAGAGTATTCATGACATTTATTATACTCCACAATTGAAGCATAATTTGTTGAGTGTTGGGCAACTCTGTGAGAAAAATTATAAAGTAGTCTTTGAAAATAAGACATGTACTATCTATGATAAGAATAAGGGAAATAGGGTGATCATTGTTGTGCCTATGACAAGAAATAGGATGTTTCCCTTGAGGTTTGATGAACATAACAGCAATCTTGCTAATATGGCTTATGAGGATTCAAGTTGGTTATGGCATCTCAGGTATGGGCATTTAAATTTTCAGAGTTTGAAGTTTCTAACCTCACATGCATTAGTTTCTGGTTTGCCTAAGGTAGAAGAGCATAAGGAGGTTTGTGAAGGATGTGCTAAAGGAAAGCATGCAAGGGAAAGGTTTCCAAAGGGTCGTGCATGGAGAGCTCATCACCCACTTCACCTTGTTCATTCAGACATATGTGGTCCTATGCAGACTAAGAGTTTGGGTAAATCATCATATTTCATCACTTTTATTGATGATTACTCACGAAATTGTTGCGTATATTTTTTGAAGGCCAAAAGTGAAGCCCTAGATACATTCAAGAAGTTCAAAGCCCTTGTAGAAAATGAGAGAGGGTGCAAAATCAAATGTTTGTGGACTAGTCATGGAGGAGAATTCTGCTCAAAAGCTTTTTAGAGCTATTGTGATATGAATGGCATCAGGAGGTAGTATACTATAGCATACACACCCGAGTAGAATGACATAGCTGAAAGAAAAAATCGTACTGTGGTTGAAATGGCAAGATGCATGCTACAAACTAAGGGATTAAGCAACTCTTATTGGGGAGATGCAGTTGCTACAGCAGTATACATCCTCAACCGTAGCCCCACCAGTGCACTGGAAAATATGACTCCTTATGAAGCTTGGTATGAAAGAAAACCTAATGTTAATCATTTCAAATTTTTTGGTTGTTTGGCTTATGTGCATGTACCTGATCAAAATAGAAAAAAGTTAGATCCAAAGAGTGAGTTATGCATTTTTATTGGGTATAGTGAGACAAGCAAGGCTTATAAATTATATAATCCTCTAACTAACAAGCTTATTATCTCAAGAGATGTAATTTTTGATGAAGGGGGAGTTTATGGTCATCAAAAAGGCCATGTTGAGAAGACAAAATCTGTTTTGAATGATGATATAATTGTTGATAATGATCATGAGCAGCCAACTAATGTTTCTGTAACTAGTGGCTTAACTCCACCAAGCAGCCCTTCATTAATTTCTTCAACATCAAGTTCAAGTCCAACTTCTTCTCCAAGTTCTATAAGGAATGTAAGAAGATTGAGTGATATTTATTAGAGGAGTGCAAATCAAGCACATGAAGAAAGTCCAATAGGTGAGATAGTCAATTTTGCTTTATTAGCCAAGGCTGAATTTGAACCATCATGTTTTGAAGATGCATGTACTAATGAGGTTTGGATGCAAGCCATGAAAGAAGAGATGGATTCCATTCAAAGGAATGACACTTGGAAGTTAATATAGCTTCCACATGACAAGAAAAAGATTGGCACCAAATGGGTCTATAAGACTAAATTTAACAGTGATGGGAGCGTTGAAAGACACAAAGCAAGATTAGTTGCTAAAGGATTCACACAGAAGTATGGAATTGATTATGAAGAGACATTTGCACCAGTAGTAAGACAGGAGACCATCAGAATGTTGATTTCATTAGCAGCTCATAAAAAGTGGAGCATACATCATATGGATGTGAAAAGTGCCTTCTTGAATGGCTACTTAGAAGAAGAAGTATATGTGGAGCAGCCACAAGGTTTTGAAGTGGAAGGAAAGGAGAATAATGTATACAAGTTGAAGAAGGCTTTGTATGGCCTTAAGCAAGCACCAAGAGTGTGGTATGTAAGAATTGATGGATACTTTCAGGAAAATGGCTTCCAGAGAAGTAAGAATGATCCTACCCTTTACTACAAACAAGAAGATATTGATATTTTAATCATAAGTTTGTATGTTGATGACCTATTGTATATGGGTAGTAGTTCTAAGATGAATGATAAATTCAAAGCTGCTATGATGAATGAATTTGAGATGAAAGATCTAGGCATCATGAAATATTTTCTAGGAATGGAGGTTTATCAAAGTAAGGAAGAGATTTTCATTTGTCAGACAAAGTATGCACAAGATATGCTAAATAAATTTGATATGCCTGATTGTCATCCATCCCCTACTCCAAGTGCTCACGGAGAGGTGTTATGTAGAGATGATGGTGCTGATTTAGTTGATGAGAAAACTTACAAAAGTACTGTGGGGAGCTATATATTTCTAACCCACACGAGGCCTGATATTACATATTCAGTTTCACTTGTTTCAAGATATATGAAAAATCCATCTGAAATACATATGAAGGCAGCCAAGAGGATTTTAAGGTATGTGAAAGGCACTCTAAATTTTGGTATTCATTACTACTCTTCTGAAAAGTTCAATCTTGTTAGATTTAGTGATTCATATTCAGGAGGTAGTCTTGATGATCGTAAGTCCACATCTAGAAATTGTTTCTCTTTTGGTTCTCGTTTGATTACATGGAGGTTAAAAAAACAAAGCATTGTTTCCCTCTCATCCACAGAAGCGGAGTATGTTGCAGTTACCTCAACAGGTACACAAGCTCTTGGCTCAGAAAAATTTTGGAAGAAATTGGAGAAAAACAAGCTCAACCTACAATGATTTATTGTGATAATGTAAGTGCCATCAAGTTAGCAAAGAGTCCAGTTCATCACATCAGGACAAAACATTTTGACCTGAAATATCACTTCGAGATTTGGTGCAGAAGAAGGATATTAAATTAAAGCATATAAATACTCAGCATCAACTAGCAGATATCTTCACCAAAGCACTTGCAAAAGATCAGTTTTTGGCAATACGAGATAAGATAGTAAATCCTCATTAATCATTAAGGGGGAGTGCTGGGAATAATGCTTAATTAGTTATGTAAAATGATGACAAAGTAGCCAACAAATTTTGTGTTCACTGCAAAATTAAAGCAGTAGATTGTCAGTGCTGGAAAGTGCTGTAAATTAGCTGTAGTGCCAGTAGATTTATTTCAGAGTTGATTTTAGTAATAATTTTAGTATATAAGAATGTAGTTAACAGTTGAATTAAATATATGATATTTACATCATTTTTTAGCTCACATAGTCACTGTACTTTTTAATTGTTTTATTTTTTTTTATATGTATTTTTCTTCATACTATTGTTGGCTTCTCAATTGGAATAAAATAATTCATTTCATATTCTACATTGAAGGCCAAGAATGAAGTTACAGGAGGTGTTTGGAAGTCTGTTCATGAGTCTAAAGCACACCAGAGGCACTACGTGGCCTTCCAGTCTAATCGATAGATGGTTTCGGTTGCGTTCTCCGTGTTTAGATAGGCCGCAATCCCTATGCTTATTGGAGGAGAACTGCAGGCCTCTTATGGGCTAGTTGAAAGGAAGTTATGGCTTATTACTATAGCTAATGTCAAGCTATAGTCAGACGGGGTAGGAAGAAAGGAGGAGGTTAGCCGTAGTGAAAAAGTAGGTTAGGCGTAGTTATTTAAGACAGCGTTGAAGGAAATTGAATTCGTTGACGTTGTCTACAATATGACCCTAATCAAGTTCCAGATCCATTCCTATTTCATCATCATGTTAACATGATTGGACTTTTGTAATTGGGCTTTTTAGTAAAGAAGGTTGCTCTATTTGGACTAGGACAGTGGCCCTCTTTAAATAATATTTGTTGTTTCTTTTCTTACTATTGATATCTCTGTTTTTTTTCTTACTGTTGATCTCTGGCTAGGATAGAATTTTCAAGCTATTGTATAAATAGAAGATTCTCCTGGGCTACATCTTTGCAATTTGTACATGTCTTTCTCTCCTTGTTGAATATTTGATATAAAAAGTAAGAATTGATCAAGGGTGTCCCATATTGGAATTGGTTCTAAGTTTCTATGCTTTGTCTCTCATGCATTTACTGTTCATGTTCTTTCTCAGTTACAATCATGCGATAATGTTTTATGTGATTTCTTAAGGAAATGGATGTAATTAAAATCAAGCTAACATGAAGTAACTGTTCTCATCAGGTATGTAGTTGGAGTGAGAGATAGCATAGGAAATGTGCTCCTCTCACCTCCTTGCATTAACTATTTGACATCTACATGAGTCATGGCTATAAAATGAGGAGACTTCATGCTTGTCTAAGTTTCAAGAGTGACTTCAGCTCAAGCAAATCTCACTTTCGAAATTGCAACAGATTCCTATATGGCTATTTTGGAGAAGATTAGAAACCTAGGTATGGAAGCTCTTATGTCCTAGTTTGAGGACTCATTCAATCACATTCTTCTACCCTAGAATACAACCAAGTGTAGCTATAATTTTGCACTTGAATCCAAATTTATGAGGATTGGATTCTCTTGAATATGATTTGATGTTTTGAACAAGATTATAGTCTGTGGTTGTTTAAGGTTCTCATAACTAGTTTTTGGAAATCTATGGCCTCTCTTCTACTCTTTGAACAAGGTATGTATAGGGTTTCAACCTAATTATTTTGTTATTTTAAAACCTTGTTGAGTTCCCTAATGATATATCTAAGAGATAACACAATTATGATATAGATGTATCTTGTTTTAAGTGTTACTCATGTATTGATGCTCATTACAAATCTGGTTTGAGGGATAGTGACAACAACCATTTTTACCTTGTGCTAGGGCATCCATTGGCAGACTATTCTTTCATTCATCAAATACCCCAAATTCTTTTATTCATACAAATAATTATTCCTTGAATCATGACTATACAATCTATGTATATACTTCTTCACAATTTACACATATGATCATTTATTACACTAACCACTATTATATATGCATTTAGCCCTATATATGATAGGCTAATGGCCATTTTATATGCACTTAACCCCACATAGGCCCCACTAATTGTTATATCATATACTTTCCCCACAATATATCTAGGGCCCTTAGGGTAATGGTTGAGGAATCTAGAAATTTGACATAACTCAACCAAGGTTAATGCCATTGGGACACATAATTGTTGAAGAACATTATTCTCCAACACAACCCTTTCAGAATGTTACAATGTGGCATAACTTTTAACAAGCATTGTAATGCAACAGAAGATTAATCTCACAATGAAAAGTAACCACTGAGATACAACTTGACACAATCCTTCTTGAAGTTTACAATGTAGCATAACCATGAAGAATTTAGCAAACCAACATAATCCTCAAAGCATCTCATGATGTATGGTAACCCCTAATCAATATTATAATGCCACATAACCACTTCAAAATGTGGTAGTTTTAGTAAGTAAAAAGAGATGAATGGTAACCCCTAATGAATATTATAATGCCACATAACCATTTCAAAATGTGGTAGTTTTACATAAGTAAAAAGAGATGAATGTTGCAATCAAATGTAACCATTCATGAAATCACAATGTAAATAAATTTTTATTTCAATTGACATCAAAATCTAAAGAAATGTTCATTTCAATTGTAAGAATCTTATAAAAGTTTTCAATAATGTCTCAATATGATGTAATATATATCAATAGATTTGTATTAATTAAGTTCAATAATAATAATAATAATAATAATAATAAGATATATATGTAACCTTAAAGCAACAATATATGTGTGAGTACTATAATTCACTCCTCTTATCTACTATATATTGAACTATGTCAAGTCATAATGTAATAGGTTTATAATATATCTTATGAGTATATAAACAAATCCAAACCATGTTATCAATCATTTATTAATATATTAGTAAATTTAAAAAATGAAAATTAAATCATATTTTTGTCTATTATATGATGACATTTAGGTGTATATGTAATTTTTAATAATAAAATGGATTTATGAATATTATATTATTTATACCAATTGCAATTACTCTCCTCTCTTCTCATTGGATTGGAATTCATCATGTTAATTTGAGATGTATGAACATCACTCAAAAAATGTACAAACATGAAAAAGGAAATATCCTTCATGGTTGTCACCATTATCCCACTAGTCATACCTAAAAAATAAATAACTAGTGGCAACACATTGTAGTTTTTTGATGAAATGCCAACAATTATGGTTGATTTCCCCATAATTATTTTCTTTGGATTTCTTTTTTTTAGTAGAACACGCTTGCTCCCACTTGGCTCTCATTAACATCAACATAAACCATCTTTGGTTGGTGACCATTTTATTGAAACTCCTACCAATCACTTAGTTCAAAAACACAATGAACCCATAGTAATTAATATTTGGGTATAGCTTTCAATGAGAACTACTAAGAAGAGACCTATTTATCATCATTATAATCAACCTGAACACTACAACATTTGTTGTTGCTATAGATATTGGATCTTTTCTAACGGAAACAAACTTATTTATGTTAAAAATAATATGAAGATTATTGAATATCCTCAAATTATTAATTTAACTATCTTCCTATGTGTGCACTAGTAACTAGCAATAACAACATTAAATATATTCATATGATAAGTAAGTGAATACTTATATATTTAATAGGTTATATAGAAAGAAGTTATTAATATTATATATATATATATATATATATATATATTATATATATATATATATATAAAAATATAAATATTTTGAGTAGTTACTACTATTACCTAAGATTAAAGAGGGCATTAAAGAATTATAATTTGGCCTAGTTATGTTTATAATAATTAATTATAGCATTTTAAAAATTTATAATAATTAAATTTGCACTAAATATTTATGGGATTTAGTTATATTAATGTTTTTTATATTAATTTTATTTTTATTTTCTCTCAAGTTTAAATTATATATATATAAATTTGAATTGAATATCAAATTTAATATAAAATATTGAATAATATTGGTTTTTATTAAATTTTAAAAATATCTAATATAGTTATAAATCTAAAATATATTCACAACATAAATTTGAATATTTAAAAATAAAAAATAAAATGTGATAAGTATATCTTCCCTAAAAGGTAATTATGTTATTTATCTTAAAAATAGAATCCATTAAACTTTTGAAAACATAAATAGGATTATATATTATATTTTTTTATTCTTCTAGTAAAAATATATTACATTTTTATATTTTTTTCTCCTTAAAATTAGATTTTTTTAGTTTTATTAATTTGAGAATAACAAGTTGAAAATATTTTTTCATTTAACAAGTATATATTTATACATGAATGTTCATCTAAAATTGTTTTAATAATCAAATGAATTTTAGCTAATCATATATAACATAAAATTCCTACATTAGATTATTTTTAAAATCAAACCTATATTACTTTATATCCTTAAAATTTACTATTTCAAAAAATAATACAACATTTTATTATTTCTCTAAAACAAATTAATTAAAATAAATCAAAACTTTTAAAATAAAACATAGGGTCAAAATAATAATAATGGAAATCACATATTATTTTGAATAAATTCTTGACTTAACATAATTATATCACAATATATTAAATGCATAACAATATTCTTATAAAAATAATTAAAATAAAACTAAACATTTAAATTAAAACCTAAACCGAAAATAATAAAGATATAAATCACATATTATTTTGAATCAATGCTTAACTCAACATAATTACATATTAGTACATGACAATAAAATTAAAATCACTGTATGAAATCTCACCGTCTCACCGTCTCAATAAGTTTAAAAAGCACACATATACGATGAAGGTTCAAACCAACCGCATACAACAAAATAAGGTAGACTATAGTCCATTCCTAAATTCACTTGTGTGTACCGATCCAGCACTCCGTTTAGCTAAGCATTGGAACCATCCCCAACATAGAAACTAATCTTTCTTTGTGGATTTACACATAAGAGACTTGTGAATGTAAGGGATCACACCTCCACTTGAGATGGTACCTTTGATCAATGTATCAAGTTCTTCATCTTCTCTTATGGGCCAGCTGCAGATGCCTTGGGGTGATACGTTTCACGTTGAGATCGTTAGTAGGATTTCTTGCCAATTCTAAAATCTCTGCAGTAAGATACTCCAGAGTGGCTGCAGCATTTACTGCTGCAGTAGCTGCCACCCTCATACTCGCAACTTCAACTTCAACTGACGGTGGATCCGTCCCACTGGAAACTGCAATCAGAAAAACATTTCAATCTACATATTACAGGAGCCCTTTGTGAGAGTATTTGAACTGTGACAAAGCATCAAAGAAGATATTTCTCTCAAGGAAAAATGTTGCCAGCATTAATTCATTAGAATCAAGATTTAGAGTCTAAAGTCTAAAGAAAATAAATGGATAGAAATGCAAGCAAAAAAATGAAAGCAGTTTGGATAGAGTTCAACATATTAAAGAAATTTTCCACACAATGCTTCATAGTATTTTAGTTATTATATAGTTTCATAGTATTTTAATTAATTATTATATAGTTTTATTGATGATGTTTTTTTCTTAAAAAAAAAATCAATGGAATTGTTATAAAACTATTTCTCTAGTTAAAAATTGGGTTAGTTTGTATTATGGTTTATTGTTAATTGAGTACAAACTAATTCAACAATTTAGTGTATGTACTAATAGATACACATTGTACATAATTGATTGACATCATATAAGATTTCCCTTCCATTTAGTGTGTTTTACATTGGCAAAGGTAGTTCATCTACCCTTTTGATTGAAGTGAGCCACTAGTTTTGCCGTTAGCTAAAGCTAGTTTGCATAGCTGGCAAGCAGATGTGATCTTGTAGCAAATTTTTCTTAAGAATGTCTATGGATTGAAGGAATAATATGGACAATGGCATGAAGGAAATGTAGATTGGTAGGTGCATTGGAAAATTAATATGGCAGCAAACACTGAATAACTTAAGTTGAATCAAGATTTTGATAGTCAACTTTGTAGAAAAATGATAAATGCAAATGCAAGTAAAAGAACTAAAAACATGCCCCCTAAATTAACGTAGGTCAGTATTTCGAAGGTAGAAGGGGTACATCATCAATACATGGATAGCAAGGTATAGCATGTCTTAATAGGACTTGCAAGCATGATGACAATGGGATAGCAATGAAGCTTGGTGGAGTAAGCAAATAGGAAAACTGCAAGCATGATGAAAATGGGGCAACAATGAAGCTTGGTGCAGCAAGAAAATAGGACAGTTGCAAGCATGATGACACATTGGACAGTTGCAACATAGTGCTGCAAGTAAATTGGGACAGCCGTATAGTACTTGGTGCAGCAAGTACACAAAGCAAATTGGGACAACAGTATAGTACTTGGTGCAACAAGTACACAAAGCACCAATGGTACAGCAAGCACATGGGTGAGGAGGTATCACAACTTACAACATTGTGAAACACTAGGACAGTAGTGCAACATGGTGCAACACAGTGGGGTGCAGCATGATGACAAAAAACAACTTGTCTTCAATTGATCTCACGTATCATCTTCTTAGAGATGATCTATGATCTTATTTAGACAAGTCAAAGTATGATCTATGCTCTTTGACTTCTATTGTAAATCTACTATCTCTCTATCTATCTACAGATCTATTGAAGAACATATAAGAAGAATAAGAAGAATTGATCAAGGGTTTCCCCATATTGGGGTTTGTCTCTGGCTAGGGCCACATCTTGTGTCCTCTTGTCTTAGATTGTCTGCCATTTATGTTTATTTTCTATCTCTAGTTCAATTTAAGGCTGATGTGATTGCTAATCTTGAAAATATACTAAATTGCTCTAAACATAGAACATTCATAAACTTAACACTATTGCAATGAGAACACAATTTAGCAAGGAGGATTGACTAGCATTTGATTGAACATTGTATAGAAGGCTTGTGTTCTTTTACAAACTATTCCCTTTAACAAGCATACACTTCTTGCTTCAAGATACGTTCTCTTTTTAATATAAGCTTTGATACTACTAGCACTCTATATTTTTCGAGGCTCAAGGGGAAAATTGGAGAGGTAACCACAAACCTCTTATCTACCATAATGAGGGCTCTCTCTATGTGAATTTTCAGTCACATTCTTAGGGTTTAGGTTAGTTATGAACATCAAAAGCTAGGTTTAAAAATTGTGGTTGGGTGATGAAAGAGAGGTCCATATCATATTAAAAGAGGGCTAGGTAAGAAAATTCCTTGATCTTACAAAGTTGTTGTGCTAAGGATGATATGAATAAGAATGATGATATATTAAATACAAAAGGTTGCAAAGATGGATTTTATATTTCATTTCAAAAGGGAAACATTTATATTTATTAACAAGGTAGATAAAAATAGTATGACTAAATTATAATCAAAATCTTCTTGTAAACAATTAACATGGTGCATCCATATATAAACTAGAAGGAAAGACAAATTTACAAATAGAGAGACATCATCATTTATCTTCCACAAGAATCTTGAAACAAACTCCCACAAGAATCTTGAAACAAACTCCCTTTGTATCATTGAATTGATTACTTCAATGAAACTCCACAACTTACAATGAAATGAATGATGTTCTCTTCTCTCGGAAATCAATCCTTTCCACTTCTTTTATAAAATATTTATTGTATGTCTCAAAAATATTTAGACTTGAAATAAAAATTATTACAAAAATAACATCTACTAAAATGATCTAGATATTTCAAAAACAAAACTAAATAATATCAATTATGGACAGATTTAGATGTTTTTAACAACCTTCTAAGATTTTTGTTGATGATTGTAGCTATAATTTGTTGGAAATACTTAGAGGGCCGTGAATGGGTATTTCTTATTAATTTTTTTTTAATTGTTCTAGTGATTACCAAAAACATATATAGATATGCATATGTATACACGAAACATAGAAATCAATAACTAGAATTAATCCTTTTATTAAAACTCAAGACAGTGCAATGAAATAAGTACAATATAATTATAAATCTCATTGTGAATAGTTGCCAAGCTCCAACTTGGACTTCAGTGAGGCTCCAACCTACAGAGCACCAACTCTGGTTTTGTAGTGATTCTGCACTTAGGAGCACCTACCCCGAATGACTTCATTCCTGTGCTCCAACGCAACCTAGGTATAAACTGGTATGCTACTACACTCTATTCAGCTGATGTTCTCTCACTCCTACTCTGGTGCCTATGCTACTTCTACTACCTCTACACCCTCAGCTGCTTCTGCTGCCACCCCTTTTGCCTCTGCTGCTACTACTACCTCACACTCTCCGTCTTCACCATAACAGCAGCAACAAGAGTTCTCTGCTTTTGCTGTTTTATACATTCCCATGCCTTTGTCCATTTGTTTCCGCTTACACCGCCTCTTAGGCTTCCTCTGTGCAAGTTTACTGAATTTCTAAGGACACTTAGATTCATTTGAGAGGTCCAAAACTCCAACGAGAACACATCTTACTAGCTTCCTCTATGCAAGTTCACTCATTTTCTCAGGACACATAGATTCATTTGAGAGGTCCAAAACTCCACCGAGAACACATCTTACTAGTTACAACTGTAACAATGCTCCTTTAACAATGATTGTGGCCATGCACAGAGTTCTGCTTCATTTAATGGATTGCCACGTTCAATTGCAATCAATATCGCCATGAATCACCCCCTTTACCTGAAGTTTAGCCTTCTATTCATGTATGGGGTCCATGCTTAAATCACAATTGGCGATTCTCACTCCTGGGGTCCTTTATATATCAGACCCATGAATCTGTCAATCGTCTGGTGCTCTCATGGATCGGATGTGATATGGTATTAAGCAACAGTTGATAACCCCTTCGGGTCTGTGAGTAATAGCAATCGTAGTTTATAGAACCATCCCTTCATAGCTTGCAATGGATCACTTCCGACATGGTAGACGTGATATAGAATTGAGTCAAACTTTAATGTAGTGGGGTTGCCCTTGGTAGAGGTCTCATGCGATATGGTTATCGACTATGGCAAGTCTCACACGATCAGGGCTTGATGTTAATGCCAACCACTCCATTTTTGCGATGCGATATCTCCCATGTAATAAATTTCAAGTCCGATTTCTGCCTTTGATAGGTAATGGTATATATATACTTGAGTTTTGGCCTCCGATAGTGCATTGTCGGGGATGCATAGTTTTCCCACCGATAGTGTTAAGGTCGCTCCCCATAGTGTTTAAATGCATGCATATATATATTTTTCCATTGCTTTTACATTGTTTGTATATATATATTTCTCCACTTATGAACCTTATTCTTGGCATATGTGATATGCGATAGCTCTACGCCTCCGATAGAGTATTCCTTTGGCATTTTTGCTCCGATAGCTATTACCTACATGCATATAGATGACTTATTTGCATGCCTCCATTGGCTCTACTTCGATAGCTGTTACCTTCATGTATATAAGCTCTCCGATGACTTATTTGCATGCCTACAATGGCTCTATCTCCTCTTTGTGTTGTTTGCTTCTCTGGTGGCTCTGTCTCCGCTCTGTCTCCTCCTCTTGGCTCCGATAACTCTGTGTGCTCCTCTTGGCTCTGTCTACTCCTTGAATATTTCCATATTTACATCAATGAAAATCTATGTCCAACATAATTTTCCTCTTATGTTGAATGCTCCTCATATTTAGGATTTTCTTTCCCTTTTTTTTTGTCACTCGACTAGAATTCTACTTGATTTACTTGATGAGCTCCAACATTTTACCCCATATGTTTTCTCTAGGAATAAGGAAGTTTACCATGCTTCTAAATCTTTCATCCACTTCTTTATATGTTTTAAAAGTTGGTTTATTAAGAAACATGTGATGAATATCATGCTAAATGAAAAGTTCATATAGTAAACCTTTAATGAAATCTTATCCACTTATTATCACTCTTAATCTCCCAAATTTAGATCTATTCCTAGCTACACTAGATAAGTTATCATGGTATGTTTCTAATGGAATCAATTTTCCATTAGAAGCTCTTAAAGGTGCAAGCCCTTTCTCCTGCAATAGGATGAATTTTTGGTTGTAGTTATTCTAGCTTATCCTTGGTTTTTGAGTTCAACACCTTGATGATTTTGTGTGTTTCTATTGGCCTGTGTTCAATATTAGCTTTTGTTTGTTCAATTGTTGCCTTAATGTCCTCTACCAAATCTTCTTGTTGAAATATAATTTTAAAGAATGAGATTACTTCAGCGATATTGGCATTAATATTATACTATATGTTTTGCTTATCTTTTGCCAATATTATATTTGCTATTAGTGATTGGTCTTCATACTTTTCAAGATGTTGAGTGAGTTTGAAGTTTTTATACACTTCCGATATATATGCATTGTGAGCTTCAATTTTATTGTCTTCTAATATTTTCAATGCTGCTAACAATATTTTATTTTCCTTGTTGGTCAATGATAAATCTGTGAGGGTTTTCACTAATTTTTCAGAGGAATTTGCAGTGGTTGACTCTGGTTTTTCTGTTGAGGTTGTTGTCATTATTTGAATTTTTAATGTACTTGTGGCTTCTATTCAATGTTGCTAACAATATTTTATTTTCTTTGGTTGTCAATGATAAATCTTTGAGGGCTTTCAGTAATTTTTTAGCGGAATTTGCAGTGGTTGACTCTATTTGTTCTTTTTGTTGAGGTTGTTGTCATTGCTTGATTTTATAATGTAATTGTGGCTTCTATTCAATGCTGCTAACAATATTTTATTTATGTGTTGGTTAATGATAAATCTATGAGGGACTTCACTAATTTTTCAGAGGAATTTGCAGTGGTTGACTCTGTTCTTTCTATTGAGGTTGTTGTCATTGTTTGATTTTCTATTGTACTTGTGGCTTCTAATGTTCTTTTTCTTTTGTTGTTGAGGTTGTTGTCATTGTTTGACTTGGTATTGTGCTTCTGGCTTCTAATTCTTCCTTTTATTTCAAAGGTATCTCCATATTTGCCTTAATATTCTCAATTTGAACATTTTTTCAACTATCAACTTGAAAAAAATATTTTTTTACTTGGAGCTCAGTAATTTATCTGGTGATCCGTGGGTGCTTTATAGTTACAATCTTGAATTTTTTTGTTTTGTATCATTTCCTCAGCTTCTTTGATGTCACTAGGATCATATCCTAGTTTAATACTAAATATTCAAGAACTTTAGTTCTAGTGTCTTTGGCGAAGGATGGCATTCTTTCCATCTTAATATGCCAATGAATATTTTATGCTTCCATGACTGAACTTTTTAATGTTGAATATTTCATCTCACTATCTTGTTTATGCAAGTCAATCTAATCAATTGCATGAATATTCTAGGTGTCAAAAGAAAAGATAGATGTTTTGTAAGATTCTGCACTTTCACCCACTAGAACTATAGGTTCCAACAAAGATAATTGGAAATGTCTCTTCTATGTGTCAAATGAAGACAACAATGTATGTTGGCTAGTAGAAGATAGTTTCTAGAATTCTAAATAAGTTGTGATCTTCAATGCTTCATTCTTCCTCTTAATCTCTGTGTACCTAACAAAATATTTTTCTAGTTAGAAAGGATATAGTTTTCTAGTGTGAACCCTTTTCTTAGAGGATTCCTCTTGAGTGTTTTCTTCTTTCTTCTCTTGAAAACTAAAAAGTCTGCAACTTGAGATCTCTGTAGGAGACATACCTTCCCTTGACCTCTTATTTTTTTTTTTATATATAAGAGTTTGTAGGGATGTATCACTCAAAATTTGTTCTTCAACCTAATGTAGTGTATTATGTTTCCACTATTGATTTGCATATTGCTTTATTTATGGTATAGGTATATGTACCTAAGGTGGGGTCCTCTCCTCCACTCTTAATTTTTAAATTATCCCTAAAGGACCATAAGACCATGTGAAACCCAAATTTAATTTCATTTGCTTCAGTAAAATATATGCCTCCTTTGTTTTTGTTGTGCTATTGAGGAGGAAAGGGCCAATCTATGCCTTCAGCTTAAAATGTGCATTTTTCTACCTTGATACAAAATGTAAGTCATCCATATTCATCATTTTCCAACTGTATTTTAATGTAATGATTCTTCTTGGTAGAAAAACTAGTAGCCTGTAAGGAGGGAGTTCAAATCCATATGTCCTAATTTCTATATAGTTCTAGTAAAGACACGAGTCTCCAACCTTGGGTTACCCTGTAAAATGTAAAACTCTCTTGATTTATGTTGAAATCCTTGGATAACATTCGTTAAAATTGGCAACTAAAGCCAAACTCCTTGCAAATGAACCTAGCTCTTACACGGATCTCTCATTCAATTGTAAAGTTGACATTATATATATTTCAATTCAAAAAAATTACCATCATAGGAAAAATCAGAAGGAAATAACATTTTTGTGAACACATGAATTAACAAAAATACCCAAAATGCTATAATTATGTAAAGTAGCTATTCAATGCAATATCAATATTGGAAAAGACACCGTGATAACATTTATGTTGAAATCCTTGGATAACATTTGTTAAAATTGACAACTAAATGGAAACTTCTTTGAAATGAACCCAGCTCTTGCAAGTATCTTTGGTTCAATAGTAATGTTCCCCTACGTTATATATATTTCAATTCAAAACCATTACCAACATAAACGTTGGAAAAATCAGAAGGAAATTACATTTTTAAGAACAACTGAATTAACAAAAGGACCAAGAATGCTATTGTTGGACACCTAATCCTCAATGGGTTAGTGTGGAAGCCGAATGGACAAAAGCGGCCCAAGAGACCTTGGGATGTGGAACCTAACGGTCACATATTGTACTATAAATGTAAATAATTTGTTAATAAAATTGTACTCTCCTGATTATCTTTCATATTGTTCTTGCTGCCCATGTGTGTTTAACATGGTATCAGAGCGGGCGATTACTCGTCATGCTCCAATTTGAGCCACTTGTTTTGTGGTCTCTATATATATGTCAGTTTTGCCCATTACCTAAAACGCTCCATTAATTCATTGTCTACCAGAAATCTGCTGCCTCTTCTACCTGACCTCTGGCACTGTATACACTGCACCTGACTCTGGCTGTTTTAAGACTCTCTTCTGCGTTACCTAACATCTTTCTACCATTACCTGCCTGTTAGTTGTCTGACCTTTTCTGTCAAACCTCATATCTTGTGTAAAGATACTGATTTTGGCTCCCATACGCTGCTACGTTTCTCTGCGCTCAAATCATCTCTATCTTTGCTTCTAAAATTATAGTGGTTTTATACTCTACAATATTCTATGATATGCACTATCCTACCTGCGCCCGTGTGACCTGCACTCCTGGAATTCTAACAGTCTTTATGGAAATAACACTCCTTCATTTTTCTTATTTTTCACTAGATTATGATGAACGGAGATATCATTCATAGGATTATATTATTCTGCTAGAAAATCCCGTGTCTTGAATTAGCTTTGAAACTAGAAATCAGAGAACCATTGTCTTTGTAAACCTTTGTATTCTCTTTCCTCTGTGTAGCTTTTTTATTTCGGCTATCATTGGTACAAATTCCCCCACAACCTTTGTTGTAAACCACCTCCTCGGTGTCCTCCCACCAGTGGATCTATGAGCAATAAACATCATTGTTATGATTTCAACATTGCTTGGACTGTTCTGCGATCCCAACATCGCTGTTGTGATTCCAACTTCTCTTGGACTGTGTTACAATTCCAGCTAACAATCGAATGTGCATCAATCGCATACATTTCTCCACAAGCTCCATAATTCTCCTAAAAAGATCCATGTTGAGGTCCTCAAAGTGAGTTCGAGTAATTATGGCGTAAAAATCAATTCCTTCATATAGAGAATCAATCTCAATCGTTGTCTGTGTAGTAGAAGACAACGTTCTTTTTGTCCTCTCACATGCTGTTCTCAGCCTGCGAAGAGCTCTGGCATCCCTACTGATGTATTTTCTATGCTTTCTTTTGAATTCGTGTGCAAAGTGATAGTCGAACCCTCGACCAAGACGACATCATCTATTTGGCTCTTGTCCATCTCAGCATATGCAAGTTTAGCAGAAAGATCCGCCTCTATTTCCGCACTGGTTTGGCACTGCTGTAGAATTGCATCTACTTTAGATGTTAACTCCTCATTTAACCAGGTGTTGTGCTTCTTAGTGAGCTCCTTCTCTTGTAAAGGGCGAGCCTGTGTTGTGCGTGAGTGGGCAAGTTCTGCTTCATTTTCATGCAATTTGGCTTGAAGAGCACTACTCTCATCTCTCGTTGAAGGTATTAGGCGCGGGCCACTGAATGTGCTCAAGTTCAGGTGCAGAAACACAAGCTCGAGCTTGGAGCAATTAAAAAGGATGGTGATGTTGAGCATTTATCTCTTGAAGTCAACGAGAGATGAACACAGTTTTGTTCTGTGTTAATGACAGTAGCGTCACCCTGGACTTGAAGTTCCTAGAAATCGAACGTGTTGTGTATTCATTCAACGGTGACAGATAAATAGAGGTCGTTTGGAAATTGAAAATAATATAATGTTATTTACATGCGTGGATTTCCAGTGGAATTGTTGTTTTCCTGTGTCTCTTTTGCTCGTCTTCTTGTGCCATCCAATGATTTTGCTTCAGCATTCAAAAAAAAAAGTTTGCTAGCCATTACTTGAAGAGTCAAAATCAACAACTTTTATATTTTGATGGAGGAATGAGGAGTTACAATGTGACTCACATTGGTATATCTGCACCTTGAAATAGAAAATACCAATGCCAATAGCAGTACACTGGAAGCATTGTTCAATAGGCACACTTGTGAGCTGCATGTAAGCTTTGAAGTAGTGATTTATGTTATTGTTTGTGCATATTATTCATAAGCAATCAGTCTCTATGAGTTGAATCATGGATTATGTTTCATTGTTGTGCACTTTAAAAATTATTTTATCCTTTGAGAGGGTTGTAAAATACCAAAGATTTTTATGTTGGGAGATAATTTAGGAGTGTAATTCACTTGGTGTATAGTGTTTACACCAACGAAAAAGGGCTGAACATAGCAAACATAAAGCTATTTATTCTTGGCTCCATCTGACTGTCAAAGGTTGAGATCTTTGTGGAGAAATTACTCCAGGGCCTATGATCATAAAATAAGGGATACATTATTTGTTACATTACCTCAGGATTGAGTTGTCTTTTCAGACTTAATTGTGCTCTGAAATATCAAGGTGTCAAGGGCGAGTATGTGTTCCAAATATTACCTATGCCAAATTTATTAAGGCGTCAAATTGGAGGCTGAAATACTCATTATATCCATAGGTGATCTGCATCTAAATTGTATTCCTTGTGTTTCATTTACGAAGGGAACAAATCCAGAGGCCATTGCTAGTTGAGGATTTGAAACCAATGATGCCATTACTTTGCAAACAAATGTTAAATTTGAAGAATTATTGATTTTTGACCTTCCAAAAAGGGGCTTGACAAATCACTGCGTTAAAGATATATTGTTGATTGTTTTATAATTTTCCCGATTCTAACACTGGATGAAGATGCTTGATTCTTTTGAAGCTTTACTTCAGCGATGAGAAATCAGTTTCCAGGGTTCGATCTAACTTCCTTGCAATTGGTTGTATTTACTATATTGATGACACAAAACCAGGCTCTATGAAGACTGTCGACAAATTTCATTTGCAAAGAAAGTCAAAGATTGACACTCTTTTTCACAGTGTGAGTAGTTTGAATAATTTGAGAAGTACATTAAAGCAGTGAGTCATTTGCTACATTGAAATTGGTACTGTGCTGTATGCTACAATGACTTGGTGATATTGGTATCCTGCTACTCATCTAATAGTTGCAATTATTTATCATTTTATAGACCAATTTGTAGCTGAAGATAACATCACTTCTCTAATTATATTGGTCTGAAATGGATAGAATAGATGATGTATTGAAACTACTAAATAATTTAATACTTTCCACTATTGATGAGATGGTTAAGATCAACAAAACCTCTCTTTCCAATATTAAAATTTGTCTCCAAAATGCACATGAGAATATTGAGTTTTTGCAACTTGAGACAAAGCTACAGCAAGAAGAACTACAACAGTGGAATCACCATTCTGAACCTGTTTCTGTTTAGAAGATTGAAACAAACTCCATAAACAACGAGACAATAATGTTACCTTTGGTTCAGGTTTAATACCGAATAAAGCAACAGTTGTACATGCAGATGAAAAAACTCAGTATGCACTTCCCAAGCCCATCATTAGACCTTGGGAACAACTTGTCCACAACAAGCACAGAACTGGTCTTGGATACGACAAGGACTTGTCTTTTCATATTCCACATTACTCAAAGCCCATTCAGTTTCACAGTGCTGGATTCATTCATGACAGTTCACCTGCTCTTCATGACAGTTCAACTTCAGTTGTTCTAGACTCTGTCCCTTTTCCAAAGCAACAACAACAATAACAACAGATTGTGAAATGCCAACACTGTGACCGATTTGGCCATTTGAAAGATCATTGTTTTGATCTTCATCCATGTAAGCACTGTCATAAAACCACCCATTCTTCACATAGATGCTTCAGCAACGAACTTCCTGCAAGAACAAAGATTCATCTTGGATGGATCGCTTCTTGGCAATGGGCATCAACAGCCAAGAAGATATTCCAAACACATGTCAGACTTGTTCCAAAGTACTGAATAGTCTTGCAGTTGAGTTTTCTCCATCATCTCACCTTGTATCTGAAAGGGGGGGAAATGATGGTCATCTACAAGCTTCAAAGTCACATCAAGCGAGCCTAAGCCACAACCTGCCACACCAGTTTCATAGTTGTAGCGAGAAATAAAGATGCCCATGAACATGCCTTCAGTTGGCAATCTGGGACACTTCCTCTAGCAGAAGACTTCAGCTTCTTGCCAGTTTCAGAAGAATTCCAGGAACAAAATTGAGAACACTCCCTCTAGTAGAAGACTCTAGCTTCTTGCTAGTTTTGGAAGAGTTCCACGAATTGCATTAAGCATTTCAGAGTTGTTGGTCATCCTTAAACCATCATAGGTTGAGACTTCCATTTTTAGGTTGAATTTGTCCCTTTTATGTGGGGTGAGACCTCCCTTTATTGGTTGAAGGTTTCCCTCATCAAAACAATAGGAGCACTTCCTCTAGTAGAATACTTCAGCTTCTTGCCCATTTTGGAAGAGTTCCGGGAACTGCACTAAGCATTCCAGTGTTGGTGGTCATCCTTAAACCACTTCATTTTATACCAACATTTCAGAGAGCACATATAGCCTAGTGCTGCCATGAATTTTTGCACATTTTGTATTATAGCTCTCTTCTTGGACTCATAGATAACCCTTCGGATTAGGGGGGGAATTTTGGACACCTGATCCTCAATGGGTTAGTGTGGAAGCCGAATGGACAAAAGGAGTCCAAGAGACCTTGGGATGTGGAACCCAACAGTCACATATTGTACTATAAATGTAAATCATTTGTTAATAAAAATTGTACTTTGCTGATTATCTTTCATATTGTTCTTGCTACCCATGTGTGTTTACAAAAGTACCTATGGGGTTTTTTCAAAATATAACTTGAATTTCCATCACTTTGGGCAAAAAAGCATCCCTTAATAATTCTATTGAGAGGTACTATACCATTTAATATAAGGGTATACTCGAGATGTTTCCATATTGGTTCTAAATAATATTATATAAAATTCAAATTAAATTTTAGGGAGGTGCTTATTGTAGATTACTGTTTTTGATTGTTTTCAAAAGTCTTGGTGTTAGGATGAATTATTAGTTTATAATAGTTGTGGTTTGCATATATTTAGGGAGGTTGTTAGTTCCCCATCAACCTTTTATTTTGAAAATTTCAAACAAAATACAAATTACATTAAAAATTATAATAAAAAAATAAATTTTATGTGTGGACAAGATTCTTTTAATAAGACATAATGAGGGAGAGAAGAGTTATATATATATGTTTAGTATAACACGATAAATCCTCAACTATAATTTAATATGGGTTAACCATATGATTTAACATTATATAGATAGATTTTAAATATTTTAAAACAAGTCAATATATTTAGAGAATTAAAGTGAATATGTACAGAGTGTCTTAAATCATTAATTGTCATTAGTGCCTAATAATTAATAATTTTTATTCATTCTAAATGTTGTGCCTAATAATTAATAATTGGGTTGAGAGGTGTTATATCAGCCATAATATGGGTATAAGGGAGATATTGTCACACTAGCATCAAATAGTATGACATTAAAAAATCCAATAATATGGGTAGGTTGTTAGTCTTAAGTTCGTGGAAAATAACCAAACTTCCAAAAAGATTTTGACTAACATTCCATAGAAAATTTGGGAAATTTTTGCACCAATTAAGAATCACTATTTTGGGTGCCTTAATTTTTTTTTCTTTATGGTTTTGAATCCATTACACCATCAAAAAGTGATTTATATACTCCCTTGGTTGGATTAAAAAAAAAAATATTGGAAAATAGTCAAACTTCCAAAAAGATTTTGACTAGCATTCCTTAGAAATTTTGGGAAATTTTTACAACAATTAAGTGTCACTATTTTGGGTGATGCACCTTATATGTATAAGCCTTAGACCTAGGTCAATTGCGATATATGATGGGGTCTTGGACCCAACATATATTTATTGTGGATTATAATGCCATGAGGTCCGGTGCCTTATGGCATGTGTTATGTACCTAGATTGAGTGTGATAGGCGAAAGAGGGATGGTTTATATATGTTTGTGGATTCTTTCATTGCAAAGAGTTAAAATGGAAATGAGGTGTGATAGAAGGTTTTGTGTCTTAAGTACAAAAACGACTATAATGGCGGTGGGTTGATTATGCATGCAGGCATAAATATACTATGGATGTTTATGAGGATTTGAGAAGTCCTCACTATGGGAATTAATGCATGGCTAGGCTGGGTCATGAATGAACCACGGAGGAGAGAGTTATTCAATCGCTTAGCCATATGGCATTGAAAATTTGACTCGGAAAAGAGTTAATATCCATGTGATAAAACAAATCATTCGGAGGGGAGCAAGCTCAACTTTTGGGGGACCCGTTTAAAATTGCTTATCATGGCAAATTTTAATAGGGTGGTATTTGTCGCCACAAGACTTACATATTATGAATTGCGGGAATAAACATCAATGACTAGAAATATGGTTGATTACACAAAGTCTCCTTATGAATCTGAAGAGAAATATGGTGGTGGGAATCCTTTAGGTTTGGATGTTACATTGAGAAGCCTGAAGGAATAAATAAGTAGTTGCAAAGAAGACAAAGATAGAATCATGCAAGAATAATAGAAAAAAGCAGAGGGGAATGTAGTAGTAGTTTAGAGTTTGTCGTATTTGTAGTGACAGGAACCACTTCAGATCATAAATGGATAGGAGGAAAAGACTAATGGGCCATATGGCAATAGCTCTCATCGTAGACATAGGTCAGATAGATCTGACACGATCTGAGATGGGCAGGATGTTGGACACTATAGATAAGAGAGGAACTCGAAATAGGTATTATTCTATTTCTAGTTTTGATAGGCATTGTGATTGTCATCATTATCATGCTTATAGGAGGGGTGTTAAGTGATACTTTCCACATGAGTTTAAGAAATCAAAGCTACCTACATTTGATGGTGAAATGAATAAATCGCAAGAGGGAGAGGCTTAGTTTCTTGATATCATGAAATTCTTTATATTCCAAGATTTATCAAAAAACATGAAAGCAATAATAGCCACTTTCACTCTCAAAGGTAAAGCGGATATTTGGTGGGAATATGTGAAGAATGTTAAAGGTATTAATGGAGATGGTTTGACTTGGTATGTATTTGAAAGGCTCTTCAAGAAGAAGTTCTTATCACAAAGATACTATGATGACAAAGCTAAGGCGTTTTAGGAGTTGCAAATGGGTTATATGACAAATGATGAGTATACTAGAAGGTTCTTAGAGCTATTTGAGAATAAAATATTGTTAGCCTGATTGAATAGAAGCCACAAGTACATTAGAAAATCAAACAATGACAACAACCTCAAAACAAAGAACAGAGTCAACCACTGCAAATTCCTCTGAAAAATTAGTGAAATCCCTCAAAGATTTATCATTGACAGCCAAAGAAAAAAAATATTGTTAGCAACATTGAATAGAAGCCAAAAGTACATTAAAAAATCAAAAAATGTCAACAAACTCAAGAGAAAGAACAGAGTCAACCACTAGAAATTCCTTTGAACAATTAGTGAAAGCCCTCACAGATTTATCATTGACTAACAAAGAAAATAAAATATTGTTAGCAGCAAGAAAATATTAGAAGACAATAAAATTAAAGCTTATAATGCATATATATCAGAAGTGTATGAAAACTTCAAGCTCACTCAACATCTTGAAAAGTATGAAGACCAATCATTAATAGAAAATATAATATTGGTAGAAGATAAGCAAAACATACAGTATAATATTAATGCCAATATGGCTGATCTAATCTCAATCTTTAAAATTATATTTCAACAAGAAGATTTGATAGAGGATGTTAAGGCAACAATTGGACAAACAAAAGTTGACATTGAACACAAAATCATCAAGGTGTTGAACTCAAAAACCAAGGATAAGCTCAAATAACTACAACAGAAAATTCAGTCTATTGCACCAGAAAGGGCTTCCACCTTTAAGAGCTTCTAATGGAAAATTGATTCCATTAGAAACTTACCATGATAACTTATGTAGTGTAGCTAGGGATAGATCTAAATTTGCCAGATTAAGAGGGATAATAAGTGGATAAGCTTTCATTGAAGTTTTACAATATGAACTTTTTATCTAGCATGATATTCATCACATGTTTCTTAATAAACCAACTTTTGAAACATATACACAAGTGGATGAAAGATTTAGTAGCATGGTAAACATCCTTATTCCTAGAGAAAACATATCCGATAAAATATTGGAGCTCATCTAGTAAATCAAGTACAATTCTAGACCAGTGACAAAAAAAAGGGAAAGAAAATCCTAAATATTAGGAGCATTCAACATAAGAGGAAAATTATAGTGACAATCATCAACAAAAATATTAGAAGGTTCTGAAAAACATCTAAATCTGTCCATAATTGAGACTATTTAGTTTTGTTTTTGAAATATCTAGATCATTTTAGTAGATATTATTTTTGTAATAAATTTTATTTCAAGTCTGAATATTTTGTAGACATACTATAAATATTCTGTAAAAAAAGTGGAAAGGATTGATTGCCTAGAAAAGAGAACATCATTCATTTGATTTTAAGTTCTGGAGTTTCATTGAAGTATGCAATTCAATGATACAAAGGTAGTTTGTTTCAAGATTCTTGTGGAAGATAAATGATGATCTCTCTCTATTTGTAAATTTGTCTTTCCTTCTAGTTTATACATGGATGCACCATGTTAATTGTTTACAAGAAGATTTTGAGTATAATTTAGTCATACTACTTTTTATCTGCCTTGTTAATAAATATAAATGTTTCCCTTTTGAAATTAAATATAAAATTTATCTTTGTAGCTTTCTGTATTTAACACATCATCATTCTTATTCATATCATCCTTAGCACAACGACTTTGTAAGATCAAGGAATTTTCCTACCTCGCCCTCTTTTAAGATGCTCTATATATTTGTGATTGATTGCTAAAAACTCTTATGAATCCATGCCCAATGGACCCCTCCTTAGTCACCCAACCACAATTTTTAAACCTAGCTTTTGATGTTCAATAGTAACCTAAACCCTAAGAATGTGACTGAGAATTCACATAGAGAGAGCCGTCATTATGGTAGAGAAGAGGTTTGTGGGTACCTCTCCAATTTTCCTCTTGAGCCTCGAAAAATATAGAGTGCTAATAGTATCAAAGCTTAGATTAAAAAGATAACGTATCTTGAAGCAAGAAGGGTGTGCTTGTTAAAGGGAATAGTTTGTAAAAGAACATAAGCCTCCTATACAATGTTCAATCAAATGTTATTCAATCCTCGCTAAATTTTTTTCTTATTGCAATAGTGTTAAGTTTATGTATGTTATGTGTTTAGAGAAATTTAATTCAATTTTCAGAGTTAGCACAATATATTTTCAAGATTAGCAATCACATCAACCTTAAATTAAACTGGATGTAGAACATAAACATCAATCCCAGAAAATAATAAAAGACAAGAGGACAGAAGATGTAGCCCTAGCCAGGGACAAACCCCAATATGTGTAAACCCTTGATCAATTCTTTTTATTCTTCTTATATGTTCTTCAATAGATAGGTAGATCAACAGAAGTCAAAGAGCATAGATCATAGTTGGACTTGTCTAAATAAGATCATAGATCATCTCTAAGAAGATGATACATGACATCAATTGAAGACAAGTTGCTTCTTGTTATCATGCAACACCTCACAGTGTTGCACCATGTTGCACTACATTGCACTACTGTCCTAGTATTTGGCAATATTGTAAGTTGTGATACTGCCTCACCCATGTGCTTGATGCACCATTGTTGCTTTGTGTACTTGTTGCACCAAGTACTATCCTGCTGTCCCAATTTACTTTGAGCACTATGCTGGTGCTGCCCATGCTTCACAATGTTGTTACTGTCTATGCTTCACCATGCTTGTAGCTGTCCAATGTGTCATCATGCTTGCAGTTGTCCTATTTTCTTGCTAAACCAAGCTTCATTGTTGCCCCATTGTCATCATGCTTGCAGTTGTCCTATTTGCTTGCTCCACCAAACTTCATTGTTGTCCCATTGTCATCATGTTTGAACCTGTCCTATTTAGACATGTTATACCTTGATGTCCATGTATTGATCATGTACCCCTTATACCTTTGAAATACTGGCCTCTCTTAATTTGTGGGGCATGTTTTTAGTTCTTTTACTTGCATTTGCATTTATCATTTTTCTACAAATTTGACTATCAAAATCTTGATTCAACTTAAGTTATTCAGTGTTTAGGGCCATATTAATTTTTCAATGGACCTACCAAATTGCATTTTCTTCATGCCACTGTTGATACCATTCCTTCAACCCATAGACATTCTTGAGAAAAATTTGCCACAAGATCACATTTGCTTGCCATCTATGCAAACTAGCTTTAGCTAACCACAAAACTAGTGGCCCATTTCAATCATAAGTGTAGACTAACTACCTTCTGCCACTGTAGAACACACTATATGGAAAAGAAATCAAATGTAGATTATATGATGTCAATCAATTATGCACAATGCGTATCTATTAATACATACACTAAATTGTTGAATTAGTTTTCTGATGCTCCTGTACTCCAGTAACAGTGAACCATAATACAAACTAACCCAATTTTTAACATAGAGAAATAGTTTTATAACAATTCCGTTGAATTTTTTTAATGAAAAAAACATCATCAATGAAACTAAATAATAATTCGAATACTATGAAGCATTGTGGGAAAAATTCCTCTAATATGTTGAACTCTATCCAAGCTGTTTTAATTCCTCTAATTAATGCTAGCAACATTTTTCCTTGAATACTCTAACAATTCAAATACTCTCACAAAGGGCTCATGTAATATGTGGATTGAAATGTTTTTCTTATTGCACTTTCCAGTGGGACTGATCCACCGTCAGTTGAAGTCGCGAGTATCTGAAAATCAAAGGGTGGCAGCTACTGCCGCCGTATATGCTTCAGCCACTCTGGAGTATCTTAACGCAGAGATTTTAGAATTGGCAGGAAATGTTGCTAAAGATCTCAACGTGAAACATATCACCCCAAGGCATCTGCAGCTGGCCATTAGAGGAGATGAAGAACTTGATACCTTGATCAAAGGTACCATCTCAGATGGAGGTGTGATCCCTTACATTCACAAGTCTCTTATGTGCAAATCCACAAAGAAAGATTAGTTTCTATGTTTGGGGATGGTTCCAATGCTTAGCTAAACGGAGTGCTGGATAGGTACACACAAGTGAATTTAGGAATGGACTATAGTCTACCTTATTTTGTTGTATGTGGTTGGTTTGAACCTTCTTAGTATGTGTGTGCTTTTTAAACTTATTGATAGTGTGATATTTCATACAGTTATTTTAATTTTTATTATGAGAAAATGTATAAAGCATGTTAATGTTTGGATGTTTAGAAACTTATATTTATGGTTATGTACTAATATGTAATCATGTTGAGTTAAGCATTGATTCAAAATAATATGTGATTTATATCATTATTATTTTCTATTTAGGTTTTACTTTAAATTTTTAGTTTTTTTTAACTATTTTTTATAAGAATATTGTTATGCATTTAATATATTGTGATATAATAATATTAAGTCAAGAATTGATTCAAAATAATATGTGATTTCCATTATTATTATTCTTAGGTTACGTTTTATTTTAAAAGTTTTGATTTATTTAAATTAATTTGTTTTAGGGAAATAATAAAATGTTACATTATTTTTTGAAATAGTAAAATTTAAAGATATAAAGTAATATAGGTTTGATTTTAAAAATAATTTAATGTAAGAATTTTACGTTCTATATGATTATCTCAAATTATTTTGATTATTAAAACAATTTTAGATGAACATTCAATTATAAATATCTACTTGTTAAATGAAAAAATATTATGAACTTGTTATTCTCAAATTGTTATTGTCGTAGTATTTCTCAGATCTATGCATATGTGGAGAACACGTAGGTAGATCATCACACATCAATTATTGACATGGATGATAGTCTTTGTGATCAATTTATTTCTATTTTGGTTGATCCTAGATATAAATATAGTTATATTAACCCTGACCTCAAGGATAATTGTGGTTTGAGAAGTTAAGTTGATGCAAAATATTGCTTGGTACAATTGGCTACAGGTACAAAGGAGTGAGTTCACCATTGGGTAAGAGATTATGCATTCAACTTAAATGGTATGCATACTATATCATTTTTGAATGTATTTCCATTGGGATCGTATAGTATTATTTTGGGTATGGATTAGGTATACCTTCATAGAATCAAAGTTGATTGCTTCGACAAGGTCATTGAATGTGTGAATGATAGTGGTGAAAAGTGGACTTTGCAATGAAAAAATAAACCCACATCAGTGAGGATGGTTACTTCTATGTAGGCTAAGCATCATTGCAGAAAAGGTTGTGTGATGCTTGTGTTACACATTTCTAATGACACGGGTAAGGAGGTTGAGGATATTGTTGCAATAAGCAGGTACCCAGTATTACAACAGTTCTGGGATGTATTTCATGAGGAAATTTCAAAGTTTCCACCTCACAGGGAGGTAGACAATAATATTCATTTGGTTCTAGGGGTAGCTCCAGCATCGAAAGTGCCTTATAGGATGAGCACACCTGATTTTTTATAATTGAAGTTGCAGTTAAAGGAAATGTTGGACAAATGATACGCGAGACCGAGTGTATCAACTTGGGGTGCACTAGTGTTGTTTGTAAAGAAGAAAGATGGTACTCTTAGATTGTGCATTGACTATAGTGAGCTGAACAAGGTAAAGATCAAGAACATGTACACTTTGCTGATGGTTGATGACTTGTTTGATGAGTTAATGGGAGTGGCATTGTTCTCTAAGATCGATGTGAGATCGAGATACCATCAAGTACACATTAAGGAAGAGGATATATTCAATAATGGGTTCAAGACCAGGTCTGGGCATTATGAGTTTATTTTTGTTCCATTCCATTTGACTAATGCTTTAGCTACATTCATGTGTTTGATGAATATTGTGTTGTGTCCTCATTTGGATAAGTTTTTTATTGCATCCATTGATGACATACTAGTATATTCTAACAATGAGGAATAACATGATGAACATTTAGCAGCAGTGTTGAGGTTACTAAGACAACATCAGTTGTATGATAAGCTCAACAAGTGTAGCTTCTTTCAAATTGGAGTACATTATTTGTGACATTTCATCTCTGAGGACAATAGAATAGTGGATCTAGAAAACATAAGGTTCACGAGGAACTTCTCACACATTTCATATTCTATGACGTCATTCGAGTGGAGAGGTAAGTTGTTCGAATGGATAGAAGAATGTGAGGATAGTTTTGAACAACTTAAGAAGTTGGTGACACATGAAAGAGCGCTAAAGATTGTGGATCCATACAAGAAGTTCTTAGTGTATACAGATGCTTGCAAGAGATGACTTTGTGTAGAGGTTCACATTGATGAGTGATCATAGTAGGTTGAGGTATTTGTTCAACGCGCCGAATGTAAATGTCAGGAAAGCTAGATGGTTAGCTATTCTTACTAGTTTCAACTTCTAGATCGGATACATCAAAGGGAAAGAGAATTGGGTTAAAGATGCTCTTAGCAGGAAGGTAGTGGTAAATGATATAGCATCTCTAATATGTTATGGGATCGAGTTACAAGATAAGATCTTGCAAGGAGGTCAACAAGATGACAAATACATGGAGATCATGCACATCTTACAATAGAGTACAGGTATAGGTACAGGTTCCAGTGAAGGTATATGAAAGGGTACATGTATAGGGGATTAGAATGCAGACTGCTGTCTCATTATAGATGGGCTGATGAGGTTTAGGTACAGGATCTATGTGCCAAATCGTAGTGAGCTTAAGAAGCTTATATTGATGGTGTTTCACATGAAGCCATATTAGAGTCATCCAAGATATCAATAGACATTGACGATGGTGAAGAAGTTTTACTATCGGTCGAATCTGAAGAAGAAAGTGGCAGAGTTCATGGAAAGATGTTTGGATTTTTAGCAGGTGAAGTCAAAATCAAGGCATCCATGTGGTCAAATATAAACTATTCCGATTATAGAATGGAAATGGGAGGTCCTTTCCATGGATTTTATTATAGGTATTCTGATGACAGTGAAGCAACGTGATTATATAATGGTCATTGTTGATAGGTTAAGCAAGGAAGCTCATTTCATTCGACTAAAAATTACATATTTAGAGAGTGAGGTAGCACAAGTCTTCGTCACAGAGATAGTGAGACGACACGATGTTCCAAAAAGTATTGTATCACACAGGGATGCATAGCTCACTTCCCTGTTTTAGAAGGAGCTATTTTCCTTCACTACAACTTATCATCCATAGACAGATGGATATATAAAAAGGGTGGATAGGATCTTGGAAGATATGTTGAGGATGTACATGATACACTAGTAGAGAAGGTGCGAATATTATCTACCATTGGTGGAGTTAGCATACAACAATGGTTATCAAGAATCATTGAGGATGAGTCCTTATGAGGAATTATGGGTGGAATTTTAATACTCCCATCAGTTGGAGTGATCTATTGTATGGGGTTCTTATTGGACCGGACATGCTGGCATACATAAAGAAGGAAATGCAAGTTATAAAGAAGAATCTAAAGGCAACATAAGATAGACATAAGAGTTATGTTGATCACCACAGGGTATTCAAAGAGTGTAAGGTTGGACAACATGTGTATTTGCACATGAAGCAAAAGAAAAGCTCTTTGAGGATTGTTTCATCTGCTAAGGTGGTACCATAGTATTTTAGAGCTTTCAAGATCCTTAAGAGGATTGGACGAGTGGAATATCGACTTACACTACCTCCAAGAATGAAATTCCATGATGTTTTCCATATTTCATTCCTTAATAAGTATATAAAGGATGTTGATCATGCTATTGGTTGGTCTGTATTGTAGGTGGAGCAAGAAGGACAGTTGTAGCTAGAACCTCACTGCATACTACATCAGAAACATTTCATTCTTAGTAACATAACCATAGAGAAAGTTAAAGTGTAGTGGAAACACTTTGGGCCTGAAGAAGGTACATGGGAGATAACAGACCAGATGTGGGTCCTATATCCTTGATTGTTTGTCAGTTGAGGAAAAATCATTTTCATTTGACGTTGGTATATGTTTGGTGTATGTCTTATTGATGTTTTGGTATACGTATATATATATATATGGATGTAAATAATGCCATGAGCTCAGTTATAAATTTCTAATAAATGATATGGGTGTCATGTTATTATCGTTGTTATATTGTCATGTTGTCATGGTGTTTTCCTTTTGAGCAGTTATTTTAGTGTAAATATTACATCGACCTAAGTTATAAATCTCCATGCGAAGCAATCAACTTTGATTCTATGAAGGTATACCTAATCCATACCCAAAATAATACTATACGATCCCAATGGAAATACATTAAAAAATGATATAGTATGCATACCATTTAAGTTGAATGCATAATCTCTTACCCAATGGTGAACTCACTCCTTTGTACCTGTAGCCAATTGTACCAAGCAATATTTTGCATCAACTTAACTTCTCAAACCACAATTATCCTTGAGGTGAGGGTTAATATAACTATATTTATATCTAGGATCAACCAAAATAGAAATAAATTGATCACAAAGACTATCATCCATGTCAATAATTGATGTGTGATGATCTACCTACATGTTCTCCACATATGCATAGATCTGAGAACTACTACGACAATAACAATTTGAGAATAACAAGTTCATAATATTTTTTCATTTAACAAGTAGATATTTATAATTGAATGTTCATCTAAAATTGTTTTAATAATCAAAATAATTTGAGATAATCATATAGAACGTAAAATTCTTACATTAAATTATTTTTAAAATCAAACCTATATTACTTTATATCTTTAAATTTTACTATTTCAAAAAATAATGTAACATTTTATTATTTCCCTAAAACAAATTAATTTAAATAAATCAAAACTTTTAAAATAAAACGTAACCTAAGAATAATAATAATGGAAATCACATATTATTTTGAATCAATTCTTGACTTAATATTATTATATCACAATATATTAAATGCATAACAATATTCTTATAAAAAATAGTTAAAAAAAACTAAAAATTTAAAGTAAAACCTAAATAGAAAATAATAATGATATAAATCACATATTATTTTGAATCAATGCTTAACTCAACATGATTACATATTAGTACATAACCATAAATATAAGTTTCTAAACATCCAAACATTAACATGCTTTATACATTTTCTCATAATAAAAATTAAAATAACTGTATGAAATATCACACTATCAATAAGTTTAAAAAGCACACACATACTAAGAAGGTTCAAACCAACCACATACAACAAAATAAGGTAGACTATAGTCCATTCCTAAATTCACTTGTGTGTACCTATCCAGCACTCCGTTTAGCTAAGCATGGGAACCATCCCCAAACATAGAAACTAATCTTTCTTTGTGGATTTGCACATAAGAGACTTGTGAATGTAAGGGATCACACCTCCATCTGAGATGGTACCTTTGATCAAGGTATCAAGTTCTTCATCTCCTCTAATGGCCAGCTGCAGATGCCTTGGGGTGATATGTTTCACGTTGAGATCTTTAGCAACATTTCCTGCCAATTCTAAAATCTCTGCGTTAAGATACTCCAGAGTGGCTGAAGCATATACGGCGGCAGTAGCTGCCACCCTTTGATTTTCAGATACTCGCGACTTCAACTGACGGTGGATCAGTCCCACTGGAAAGTGCAATAAGAAAAACATTTCAATCCACATATTACATGAGCCCTTTGTGAGAGTATTTGAATTGTTAGAGTATTCAAGGAAAAATGTTGCTAGCATTAATTAGAGGAATTAAAACAGCTTGGATAGAGTTCAACATATTAGAGGAATTTTTCCCACAATTCTTCATAGTATTCGAATTATTATTTAGTTTCATTGATGATGTTTTTTTCATTAAAAAAATTCAACGGAATTGTTATAAAACTATTTCTCTATGTTAAAAATTGGGTTAGTTTGTATTATGGTTCACTGTTACTGGAGTACAGGAGCATCAGAAAACTAATTCAACAATTTAGTGTATGTATTAATAGATACGCATTGTGCATAATTGATTGACATCATATAATCTACATTTGATTTCTTTTCCATATAGTGTGTTCTACAGTGGCAGAAGGTAGTTAGTCTACCCTTATGATTGAAGTGGGCCACTAGTTTTGTGGTTAGCTAAAGCTAGTTTGCATAGATGGCAAGCAGATGTGATCTTGTGGCAAATTTTTCTCAAGAATGTTTATGGGTTGAAGGAATGGTATCAACAATGGCATGAAGAAAATGCAATTTGGTAGGTGCATTGAAAAATTAATATGGCCCTAAACACTGAATAACTTAAGTTGAATCAAGATTTTGATAGTCAAATTTGTAGAAAAATGATAAATGCAAATGCAAGTAAAAGAACTAAAAACATGCCCCACAAATTAAGAGAGTCCAGTATTTCAAAGGTATAAGGGGTACATGATCAATACATGGACATCAAGGTATAGCATGTCTAAATAGGACAGGTTCAAACATGATGACAATGGGACAACAATGAAGTTTGGTGGAGCAAGCAAATAGGACAACTGCAAGCATGATGACAATGGGGCAACAATGAAGCTTGGTGTAGCAAGAAAATAGGACAACTACAAGCATGATGACACATTGGATAGCTACAAGCATGGTGAAGCATAGATAGTAACAACATTGTGAAGCATGGGCAGCACCAGCATAGTGCTCCAAGTAAATTGGGACAGCAGGATAGTACTTGGTGCAACAAGTACACAAAGCAACAATGGTGCATCAAGCACATGGGTGAGGCAGTATCACAACTTACAACATTTCCAAATAGTAGTGCAATGTAGTGCAACATGGTGCAACACTGTGAGGTGTTGCATGATAACAAGAAGCAACTTGTCCTCAATTGATGTCATGTATCATCTTCTTAGAGATGATCCATGATCTTATTTAGACAAGTCCAACTATGATCTATGCTCTTTGACTTCTGTTGATCTACCTATCTATTGAAGAACATATAAGAAGAATAAAAAGAATTGATCAAGGGTTTACACATATTGGGGTTTGTCCCTGGCTAGGGCTACATCTTCTGTCCTATTGTCTTTTATTATTTTCTGGGATTGATGTTTATGTTCTACATCCAGTTTAATTTAAGGTTGATGTGATTGCTAATCTTGAAAATATATTGTGCTAACTCTGAAAATTGAATTAAATTTCTCTAAACACATAACATACATAAACTTAACACTATTGCAATAAGAAAAAAATTTAGCGAGGATTGAATAGCATTTGATTGAACATTGTATAGGAGGCTTATGTTCTTTTACAAACTATTCCCTTTAACAAGCACACCCTTCTTGCTTCAAGATACGTTATCTTTTTAATCTAAGCTTTGATACTATTAGCACTCTATATTTTTCGAGGCTCAAGAGGAAAATTGGAGAGGTACCCACAAACCTCTTCTCTACCATAATGACGGCTCTCTCTATGTGAATTCTCAGTCACATTCTTAGGGTTTAGGTTAGTATTGAACATCAAAAGCTAGGTTTAAAAATTATGGTTGGGTGACTAAGGAGGGGTCCATTGGGCATGGATTCATAAGAGTTTTTAGCAATCAACCACAAATATATAGAGCATCATAAAAGAGGGCGAGGTAGGAAAATTCCTTGATCTTACAAAGTTGTTGTGCTAAGGATGATATGAATAAGAATGATGATGTGTTAAATACAGAAGGCTGCAAAGATAAATTTTATACTTAATTTCAAAAGGGAAACATTTATATTTATTAACAAGGCAGATAAAAAGTAGTATGACTAAATTATACTCAAAATCTTCTTGTAAACAATTAACATGGTGCATCCATGTATAAACTAGAAGGAAAGACAAATTTACAAATAGAGAGAGATCATCATTTATCTTCCACAAGAATCTTGAAACAAACTACCTTTGTATCATTGAATTGCATACTTCAATGAAACTCCAAAACTTAAAATCAAATGAATGATGTTCTCTTTTCTAGGCAATCAATCCTTTCCACTTTTTTTACAAAATATTTATAGTATGTCTACAAAATATTCAGACTTGAAATAAAATTTATTACAAAAATAATATCTACTAAAATGATCTAGATATTTCAAAAACAAAACTAAATAGTCTCAATTATGGACAGATTTAGATGTTTTTCACAACCTTCTAATATTTTTGTTGATGATTGTCACTATAATTTTCCTCTTATGTTGAATGCTCCTCATATTTAGGATTTTCTTTCCCTTTTTTTTGTCACTGGTCTAGAATTGTACTTGATTTACTAGATGAGCTCCAATATTTTATCGGATATGTTTTCTCTAGGAATAAGGATGTTTACCATGCTACTAAATCTTTCATCCACTTGTGTATATGTTTCAAAAGTTGGTTTATTAAGAAACATGTGATGAATATCATGCTAGATAAAAAGTTCATATTGTAAACCTTCAATGAAAGCTTATCCACTTATTATCCCTCTTAATCTGGCAAATTTAGATCTATCCCTAGCTACACTACATAAGTTATCATGGTAAGTTTCTAATGGAATCAATTTTCCATTAGAAGCTCTTAAAGGTGGAAGCCCTTTCTCGTGCAATAGACTGAATTTTCTGTTGTAGTTATTTGAGCTTACCCTTGGTTTTTGAGTTCAACACCTTGATGATTTTGTGTTCAATGTCAACTTTTGTTTGTCCAATTGTTGCCTTAACATCCTCTATCAAATCTTCTTGTTGAAATATAATTTTAAAGATTGAGATTAGATCAGCCATATTGGCATTAATATTATACTGTATGTTTTGCTTATCTTCTACCAATATTATATTTTCTATTAATGATTGGTCTTCATACTTTTCAAGATGTTGAGTGAGCTTGAAGTTTTCATACACTTATGATATATATGCATTATAAGCTTTAATTTTATTGTCTTCTAATATTTTCATGCTGCTAACAATATTTTATTTTCTTTGTTAGTCAATGATAAATCTGTGAGGGCTTTCACTAATTGTTCAAAGGAATTTCTAGTGGTTGACTCTGTTCTTTCTCTTGAGTTTGTTGACATTTTTTGATTTTTTAATGTACTTGTGGCTTCTATTCAATGTTGCTAACAATATTTTTTTTCTTTGGCTGTCAATGATAAATCTTTGAGGGATTTCACTAATTTTTCAGAGGAGTTTGCAGTGGTTGACTCTGTTCTTTGTTTTGAGGTTGTTGTCATTGTTTGATTTTCTAATGTACTTGTGGCTTCTATTCAATCAGGCTAACAATATTTTATTTTATTTGTTGCTCAATGATAAATCTATGAGGGATTTCATTAATTTTACAGAGTAATTTGCATTGGTTGACTCTGTTCCTTCTATTGAGGTTGTTGTCATTGTTTGATTCTTTAATGTATTTGTGGCTTCTAATGTTCCTTTTCTTTCACTGTTGAGGTTGTTGTCATTGTTTGATTTGCTAATGTACTTGTGGCTTCTATTTGTTCTTTTTATTTCAAAGGTATCTCCATATCTGCCTTAATATTCTCAATTTGAACATTTTTTTCAACTATCAACTTGAAAAAAAATTATTTTTGTACATGGAGCTCAATAATTTATTTGGTGACCAATGGGTGCCTTATAGTTACCATCTTGAGTTTTTTTGTCCTGTATCATTTCCTCAGCTGCTTTAATGTCACTAGGATCATATCTTAGTTTAATCACTAAATATTCAAGAGCTTTAGTTCTTGTGTCTTTTGCCAAGGATGACATTCTTTCCATCTTAATATGCCAATGAATATTGTATGCTTCCATGATTAAACTTGTTAATGTTGAATATGTCATCTCACCATCTTGTTTATGAAAGTTAATCTAATCAATTTCATGAATATTCTAGGTGTCAAAAGCAGAGATAGATGTTTTGTAAGATTCTGCACTTTCACCCACTAGAACTATAGGATCCAAGAAAGATAATTGGAAATGTCTATTCTCTGTGTCAAACGAAGACACAATGTATGTTGGGTAGTAGAAGACAGTTTCCAGAATTCTAAATAAGTTGTGATCTTCAATGCTTCATTCTTCCTCTTAATCTCTGTGTACCTAACAAAATATTTTTCTAGTTAGAAAGGATATAGTTTTCTAGTGTGAACCATTTTCTCTAAGGATTCCTCTTGAGTGTTTTTTTTCTTTCTTCTCTTGAAAACTAAAAAGTCAGCAACTTGAGATCTCTCTAGGAGACATACCTTCCCTTGACCTCTTAGTTTTTTTTTTTTTTGATATAGGTGTTTGTAGGGACGTCTCACTCACAATTTGTTCTTCAATATAATGTAGTGTATTATGTTTCCACTCATGATTTGCATATTGCTTTATTTATGGTAAAGGTGTAATTGCATAAGGTGGGGTCCTCTCCTCCACTCTTAATTTTGATATCATCATTAAAGGATCATAAGACCATGTCAAACGCAATTTTCATTTCATTTGCTTTAGTAAAACATATGCTTCCTTTGTTTTTGTTGTGCTATTGAGGAAGAAAGGGCCAATCTATTCCTTCAGCTTAAAATGTGCATTTTTATAAGTTGATACAAAATGCAAGTCATCCATTTTCATCATTTTCTAGATGTATTTTAAGGCAATGATTCTTGTTGGCAGAAAAACTAGTCACATGTAAGGAGGGAGTTCAAATCTATATGTCCTAATTTCTATATAGTTCTAGTAAATACACCAGGCTCCAACCTTGAGTTACCCTGTAAAATGTAAAACTCTCTTGATTTATGTTGAAATCCTTGGATTGCATTTGTTAAAATTGGAAATTAAAGCCAAACTCCTTGCAAATGAACCTAGCTCTTCTCATTCAATTGTAAAGTTGACATTATATATATTTCAATTCAAAAAAATTATCAGCATCGGGAAAATCATAAGGAAATTACATGTTTATGAACACATGAATTAACAAAAAGACCCAAAATTCTATAATCGTGTAAAGTAACTATTCAATGCAATATCAATATTGGAAAACAGACCAGGATAACATTTATGTTGAAATCCTCAGATAACATTTGTTAAAATTGACAACTAAAAGCAAACTCCTTGGAAATGAACCTAGCTCTTACAAAGATCTCTTGTTCAATGGTAAATTTCCCGTACATTATATATATTTCAATTTAAAACAATTACCAACATAAACATTGGAAAAATCAGAAGGAAATTGCATTTTTATGAACAGATTAATTAACAAAAGAACCTGGAATGCTATAATCATGTAAAGTAACCATTCAAATGCAATATCAATATTTTAAAATAGACCCGGAATGCTATAATCATGTAACTTAACTATTCAATGCAATATAAATCTTTGAAAACACTATAACCTGTAGGTCAGCACACTAGAACCTATAGGTCAGCACCAGAGGAGCGAGAAACCAGACGTTTCCTCCCATTTTTATCGTTAGAAGCAACGGTGGTTTTCCAGTTCCCTTAGAGCTTAGCACCTTGGCCAGATCTATTGCCTTTCACTTGGGGTAGGCCCTTGGCACCTTTGCCAATTTGATTCTCTCCAACCACCATTGTGTCTGCCATGTATATACTCCTGGATACTCTAATCAAGTAGATCTCTCTTATAGACCTGAAGATGGTGTCTTCTTCCCAGATTCTCCTATTAGGCACCTACACAAGAATAACCCACTTTACATGTCATTAATTTTAGACTGTCCAGAAAGCATGGATTATTCAGCTAAAAACGCAACTAAATAGAGCAGTGCAAAAGTGCAGAAGGACTATTTGTATTTGAGCATCAAAGGCAGTTGATGGAAGACATGACCTTGTTGATAATAAGTACCTGATGATGTAGAAGTAGGTATTACTAGAATACCTAGAAAATTCTCTTCAGTTTTGAGAAAAGGTTGATGAGCACCTGTCTTACACCTCCTGACTTTCGGGCAATTGACAATGGTATTGGACACTTGCCACCTCTTTATATATAGATCACATATATGTCCCCTATGTGCTTATATATATATATATATATACACACAGTGTATGGAAGATTGGGTAGGGTTTCGAGGGTGGTAAAAGTACCTTTGAGGAGGTTAGGTTCAAGTTGAAATAGCTTTTCAGTTTAAATAAAAAGTATTCTTAAAATATTAAATATTATAAAAGACTTTAAATAGGGTGTGAAATTGAAGGGGAGGAGAAGTTAAAGGTTGTAGAATAAGAAAACATTGTGTTAAATTTAAGCAAGGGAAGATAATTTTTTTAAAATAACATAAAATAAATTTTTAAAGTATGGATGTTATTAAATAAGTTTAATAAATGATTAAAATTATTAGAGGAAATAAATTTTATAGTAAAAGTTAGAAATTTTTCTTAGTAGGTATAGAAAATTATATTGTAAATGATAGAGCATAAATTTATTGTAAAATTAGTTAAAAACCTATGTCTGAAATGATAATTTTTATTTGTATTTATGATTAGTAATTAGTTTTTATTTCAAAAGATGTGTCTAATAATTAATAATTGGAGTCTTCTATGGAAGAGGAGGAATTGTTAGGAGTGTTCAAAGTGGCAGGAATGAGGGAAAAAACATTCAAAAAAGCCTTATATAGGTAGTGTTTGAATCATGTTTTTGATAGTGAAAATGTATTCAGGACCATCAAAAGCTTCTACTGCACCTAAAATTATAAAGTTTGAGAGCTTTTACTTGGATTTACAAAAGTACCTATGGGGTTTTTTCAAAATATTGCTTGAATTTCCATAACTTTCGGCTAAAAAGCATCCCTTAATAATTTTGTTGAGAGGTACTATACCATTTAATATAAGGGTATAGTGGAGATGTTTCCATATTGGTATTAAATAATATTATATTTAAAATTCAAATAAAATTTTAGGGAGGTGCTTATTGTAGATTATTGTTTTCGATGGTTTTCAAAATTCTTGGTGTTAGGATGAATTATTAGTTTATAATAGTTGTGGTTTGCATATATTTAGGGAGGTTGTTAGTTCCTCATCAACCATTTGTTTTGAAAATTTCAATAAAAAATCAAATTACATTAAAACTATAATAAAAAAAAGAAATTTTATGTGTGGACAAGATTATTTTAATAAGACATAATGAGGGAGAGAAGAGTTATCTATATTTAGTATAACAAGATAAATCTTCAACTGGAATTTAATATGGGTTAACCATATGATTTAAAGTTATATAGATAGATTTTAAATATTCTAAAACAAGTCAATATATTTAGAGAATTAAAGTGAATATGTACAGATTGTCTTAAATGATCATTTGTCATTTGTGCCTAATAATTAATAATTGGGATGAGAGGTGTTATATCGGCCATAATATGGGTATAAGGGAGATATTATCCAACTAGCATCAAATAAGTATTAAAAAATCCAAAAATATGGGTAGGTTGTTAGTTTTCAGTTTGTGGAAAATAACCAAACTTCCAAAAAGATTTTGACTAACATTCCATAGAAATTTTTGGGAAATTTTTACACCAATTAAGCATCACTATTTTGGGTGCCTTAACCTTTTTTTTTATGGTTTTGAATCCATTACACCATCAAAAAGTGATTTATATACTCCCTTGGTTGGATTAAAAAAAAAAAATCTTGGAAAATAGTCAAACTTCCAAAAAGATTTTGACTTGCATTCCATAGAAATTTTGGGAAAATTTTACAACAATTAAGCGTCACTATTTTGGGTGCATTAACTATTTGTTTATTGTTATGAATCCATTACACCATCAAAAACCAATTTATATACTCAATTGGTTGGATTTAAAAAGAAAATTGAATGGCTCAAAATCACTCTCTTGTCAAAATTGTGGTCTCCATTGAAAATACCTTAATAGATGTGGCTTTGAGGTTGTTTCATGTATCTAGGGAGGTTTTTTGTTCTCCTTCAACCATTTATGTTTAAAAAATCAAACAACAATTAAACTATATAAAAAATAATAGTAATAAAATTAAGCATATTTACTTGTGGACATGATTCATTTAGTACATTATGATAAATGGGTAGTTAGAAGTTGATTTGTGTTAACCATAGGATTTAAAGATGTATACATATTTTTTTTTTTGTAAGCTAACATGGTACCATTCTATTAATTCGAATTAAAGCTTGTACAGACATACAGTGGCCTCAACTTGCCCCGAAGGGAAACCGGGTTTGTTGGCCACCTTAGGTTTTTAAATGCCATCCAAAAGCAGAAAATACTCAGCCTACTTGTCTAAGCTAGATATACTAAACATTCACACAGACTTACACTGTTTCTTAACTGCATTATAAAATTACAAAAGGAGATCAAGATCTCACCTTCCTGACTAAGGAGGCATCATACACCTTTGAAAAATCATTCTGCCATGGCACCCGACTCGTTATCTTCCTCCTTTGCTCCACGCACAAGCTTATTTAGCTGTTGATGTATCTCGTCAAGCTTACTATCCTGCATAAGAAGGGTTATCTCGAGTTTTTTCATCTCTTTCTTGAGGTTTGGGATCCCCTGAGTGAGTTCAGCCATCTCCATAGCTACCTGTTCCATGGATTTTGCCATCAGCCTCTTCATTACCCAATACACATGGAGGGCTTGCTTGTACAGGGGCATATTTCCTCTGGTATTCCCCGGATCCGGCAAAAGATATTCCCAATATTCCATATCAGGCTCCGACTGCTCCTGAGTAGCCTCGTCCTCCAACTGCTGAATTATCCTCCTGATGTCTGCGTTTGTATCTTCACTGTATGCCATCTCCACGTGCTGAACCTCACTCCTCAGTGTCCTCCTACCCCGTCGTTTCCTTGCCGGTGATGGGGAGCTCCTTTCCCAATGATCAACCTCACGGCCTCTCCCTCTACCTCGACACCCTCTTCCCTGTCCAGCACTAGCTTTGATGCCTCCCTTACCCTTACTTCCTTGGCCCGCTATGCCTCAGGTGGCTCTGAGGCAGCCTTCCTCTCCTCGGCCTGTGGCTCTCTTCTCTCGAGTTCCTACCTCTTCTCATTGCTTGTCCTCCAGAGGCCTCCCTTTCACGATTCTGGTTCTCCTCATCTGCATTTGGCAGCCATGATCTTGACTGTACGCCACCTCCTTTCCCACATGGTTCTGCTCCATTCCTTCCCAGGAATCAACCAGAATGCCTCCCTTCCCCATACCACTTCCTCCTGTGCCCATAACACTCCCTTCTTTCCTCATTTTCCTCTCCACTGCCTTCCACATAATTTTCCTGGGGATGAGAGGTTGGCCTCTCTACTGTCTCCTCTCTACCTTAAATTTTCCTCTGGTCACCTGACCCTTTCATTTGTCCTCATTCTCACCACTGTCATTAACTCCATTCCTATCCTTATACCTCCTTCCGTCTCCAATTCCTTTCTCTCACCACCCTTTGCTGTGCTGCTGCACCGCCTTCTTGTGTCACATGCATGTGCCATAATTACCCACTCCTCCTTGGCTTAGCACTGTGACAGTTGAACCTTGTCCCATCACTAGTGCATGGTCTCTTGCGCCACCTCTGGCCTTCATGGTTACCTATATGTGGCTCTTGACAATGATGCTCGGTCTGTCACCCGTCATGTCCACCTACAATGATCTCTGTATGCGAGGTGGCTTATGATAGCCCCTCCGTGTCATTACTCTAATCCCGATCTTCACCGTCGTTTTCACCCCGATCGAGGATGTATACATAAATTTTAAATATTATAAAAGAAGTCAAAATATTTAGAGACATTAAGTGAATATATAGATTACATGTAGTCTAACTTTATGAAATGGTCTTTTTCATGACATATTTCTAGTTAATTTTAATCAAAATCAAATAAGGACTTTTAAGAATTTGAATTTAAATTGTTTAATATACAAAATATGAGATCTTTTTAAACGATTATGCATTCAAAAATATATTTTAAACAACAAAAAATCATATTCATTCTTCACATTATATGCTTAGATTGGATGGTGAAAAGGGTAATTTCATGGATAAGTTGGACTAAGCCAATGATAATGTATCATTTGAGTCTAATAATTAATAATTAATTTTCATCTTAAAATTTTCCCCTAATAATTAATAATTGGGTTGAGAAGTGGGCATAAGGGAGATGTTGCCACATCAGCATTAAATAATATTATATTAACAATTCAAATGAAAATATAGGGAGGTAGTGACTTCTCCGTCTTGTTTGAGGTGGTATTTAGACATTTGAGTCTTGGGATGAACTATGGGTCTCTAAGAAATGTGGCTTGGAGGTCTTTGAATATATCTAGGAAGGTCATTAGTTCCCCATCCATCATTTATTTTGAAAAAAAAAACTACCTTAGAAATAATAGTAAAATAATTAGTTTTATGTTTTGACATTATTCCTTTAATAAAAGCTAATCACACTAAGAATATTTAAAAATCAAATTTCCCTAACCATAGGATTTGAATTTATATAGATTAATGGTCCACATGGTCTATACCAATTTGAAATTCACTTGAGAAAAATCTAGCCAAGTTATTGTGGCCGAAGGGAGGTGTTAGCGCTTAGTGATTTTCATGACTTAAATGGATGTATATCTCTATGAATCAAGCAAAAATTTGGAGTTACAAGTCATCTTAGGACTCACGTTAGCAAACCAAAAAACAAGTGATATATATAAATGAAAAATGATTCAAATTTTTATTCATAAAGAATATATAGTTAATACAATTAAGTTAAAAAAAATATTACAATAATAATTAAAAGTGAAAACTCAGGTCTCACTAGTACATGTGGTTGAGGATGGGACTTCTTAGGAAGCTGATCGACAATCAAATGTCCTAAGGGGAACTAGACTATGCCTTTTCAAAATGTGTAATTTGTGAGTTTATGTATATCTATATCTATATATATATATCTATATCTATATCTATATCTATATCTATATATATATATATATATATATATATATATAGAATAACTCATTTATACATTTCATCTATTATTTAATTTTTTTATATCATGGTGAATTATTAATTAGGTAAATTTATCTAGTCTAGGCCTAATATTAAATGTAGCATGTTCCACAATAATACGAACAATATATCTTATAGCTTTTATGGAAGATATCCTAGGAATTTATGACTTAGAAAGACTCAAGACTCCATGATTGTGGGGAACCTACTCCTCGAGCCTTGCCATAGTAGACCAAAGATAATGCCTTGTCATATTTCAAATGAGGTGGATGGGCTAACATCGCATTGTACCAATCACAAAACCATTTCACAGTGAGACTTATCTAACATTTGAACATGATTACCAAGGACATATGGATTTGTAGGGTGAGACTATATAAAACCTCTTTGAATTTTGTTGGAGTTTTGACTTAGTTCTCAGGGATGTCCCTAACCTTCTCCTACTTATGAAACTTCTCAAGTATCAGTTTGCGTACATGTTATTATTTCTTGGATGCTCCATTTGATCAATATGAAAATGAACATTGTTTGTGGTTTCCATCACATTTTTAACATTTTGGGATTCAGACCTTCTAGTGTCAATAACTTAAAATATCTTTCACATCAAAATCCTCATATTGAAGGAACAAACCTAGGGAAATTTTCCCCTTCCTTCCCTTGGAAGAAGCCCTCCTTCATTGTGAGTCGCCTCCAAGTGTGAAAGTCGACGTGCTTAATCTGAATGCAATGACCCACCGGTTGACCTCCCAACCTACTCCTTGGGTACTTTCCTTCCCCGTGTACCCCCAAGCTACAATGGGGTTGCACAAAGGAGGAATGTAATATCTGGTAGAGGAGAGCACTCTTTGGCTCAAGATTCCCCTCTCTAAATTCCTCTACCTTTCCAAAATCACTATAGCTCATAATCATTACTCTCACATAATCTCATCCATCCAACAATAGGGTAAAACGTCCCTTATTCCATGGTTTACCCCTTCTTTTGTAGGAATCCTCATAGGTGACACTTGGCCTTTCATGCATAATTAATTTTTTTGATAATCTAATAGTTTTATTATTCACCCACCCATGTGTCACTCTCTCATCAAGGATCTCCAAAATTATTTACTGAAATTTTAATTTAAAAATAATATTTTTCCTCACATCAACAAGATTCCATTTTCTTTTCCTAGTTGTCTATTGATCCCCCTTTTTACTCCTTAATTTATGTTCATTACTAAAATCAATTGATAATTCAAGATTTGATCTCCTATCTACTCACTAATTTAACTCAAGTTATCTCTTAGATGGATATTCTTAAGTTGGTTGTTTCCGCAAGGTGGTTCTCTAAATTTCTCTAAAATTTAATTTATTAATATTATTTTAAATCACCATCGTGTTCTCTTAATTACGTTTAACTACTTTAGGATTAATAATTATCCATACATTTATGTCCCTCTTTCCCCTTTTTACCTAATTAAATTACCTTATCTAGCTAAACTTTTTCAACATGGGAAGGGTAGAGTTTTTAAGGTAAAATATTTTATTTCTTCCTATGATCCCCTTAACCCATGTTTTATTATTGATTTAATTACATCAGTTCTAATCATAATTTACCACTTCATGTGAATTTACATGGTTTTCATATTCTCATTATATTTATTAATTTATCTATGTTTAATGATTCCAAGGGTGCCAAATTGTTCGTGCCCTTCAAGAAATTCCATTGAATTTCTAAGGGTGCCACACCACTTTCCCTTTAAGCATTCAGTGGCTACAGGGCGAAAGTATAGGTGGAACGACAGAGACCACTATCATCTCTTATGTTGACTGATATAGTGAGATTAATGGTGGCAGGGATGAAGGAATCCACCTTGATATGTGCCACCAAGTAAAATCCTCATGAGCGACCCTACTTTGGGACTTGACCTCATCACATCGTGATCTTCAAGGCGAAGGTGTTTGAACCTTTCCAGCCCAAGTCATGGCAGGAGTGCTCATGGGTGAGATTAGGAGCATTGTCCCACCCCTCCCATGGATTTCCATCCAATTGTACAACCCCATCACCCATATGTGAGTCATTTGGCCAAGCAACTAATCTATTCTTCTAACCACTAACATATCATCATAATATAGATAAATATATATAGCAGGTTTCATACATATCCATGAAATCTATCAACATTGTAGCATAAATAGAAAACATACCTGTCCATCAAAGCTGTCATCTTCATGATATCAATAGAGAGCATACATATCATTTACTTCTATCATCATCATAAATTCAATAGAGAACATGCATAAATGTTAATCTTACGATCATCATAATACTAATATATAACATACATAACCATTGATGCTATATTCATCATAATATCAATGGAGGACATACATAAACATGACAACCACTAATATCACAACCACCAATAATAGAATCATGTGTCTGGACCCTCAACTTGAGGTCCTCAAAGAATAAAGTGCGGGCTTTAGGGCTAAATAAATGTTAAGGTCATATCACAATGAGTCAACTTGAGTGGAGCACTACAATATTTAATATCACTTTTCTTGGAGGTACAATTCATCTTAGGACTCACGTTATCTAGCAAACCAAAAAACAAGTGATACATATAAATGAAAAAAGATTCAAATTTTTAGTCATAAAGAAAATCTATTTTATACAATTAAGTTGAAAAAATATTACAATAATAATTAAATGTAAAAAAGTCAAGTCTCACTAATACATGTGCTTTAGGATGGGCCTTCTTAGCAAGGTGACCCGCGATCAAATGTCATAAGGGGAACTAGGCTATGCCTTTTCAAAATATGTAATTTGTGAGTTTATATATATATATAATATATATATATATGAACTATTAATTAGGTAAATTGATCTAGTCTAGGCCTAATATAAATCTAGCAGGTTCCACAATAAGCCGAAAAATATATCTCATAGCTTTTATGGAAGACATCCTAGGAATTTATGACTTAGAGAGACTCAAGACTCCATGATGGTGGGGAACCTACTCCTTGAGCCTTGTCGTACTAGACCAAAGATAACACCTTGTCATATTTGAAACGAGGTGGATGGGCTAACATCCCATTGTACCAATCACACGACCATTTCACAATTAGACCTATCTAACATTTGAACATGATTACCAAGGACATATGGATTTATAGGGTCAGACTATATAACACCTCTTTGAATTTCGTTGCAGTTTTGCCTTAGTTCCGAGGTAATATCCCTAACCTTCTCCTACTTATGAAACTTCTCAAGCATGAGTTTGTCTACATGTTATTGTGTCTTGGATGCTCCTTTTTATCAATATGAAAATGAATATTGTTTGTGGTCTCCATCACATTTTAACAGTTTGGGATAAGGACCTTCTAATGTCAATACCTTAAAATATATTTCACATCAAGATCCTCATACCGAAGGAACATACCTAGGGAAATTTTCCCACTTTTTCTCTTGGAAGAAGCCCAATAAACCTCACTTCCAATATTTCTTCATTGAAAAATATTTATTTGACTAAACTATTAAATTCAAACTATCTTTAATTGAGGAAAAAGAATATTTCCTTTTCTTGGCATCCAGATTGAGTTATGAATCTAGTGGAATATTATTAAATATTTAATATCACTTTTCTTGGATTTACAATCAATAGGGTTTTTTCCTATAGATAACATTATGGTTATCTATCCTTGAATCAAAGAAATTTTAGTCATAAAATTTAGCTTTAGGCTCAATTTATCTTTATATCAAGATTTCTAATTTACACATGGAGTTAATGGAGTTCTTGAAGAAATCAAAACCACTCTTTATTGTGTGTATATTCTCTATATTCATTTCCTACATGGGTGATATTTCCCATCCTACCTCTTTAATTCTTACATTCAAAATCTATAAAAGAATTGCATAATGCTCTAGGCACCTTTATTGTTTTTACTCTTGAGATAATAGATTCACTGACATCTACCTCTCTCTTAGTCTACCTTTAATGTTAATTTTGGAAAGGGTATGCAAAATAATCATCATGGAATGTGATGATTGTAGTTGGATGAAATTATTGCAAAATAATTTTCCTCCATTATAGGGTTCAAATTAAGAATGATCACCTCATTTCTTCTTATATGAATCAAAATGCTTAATATGAAGAAAAGAATGAAACCACAAGCCCTCCATGACTATCACAAAGGAGAGATTCTACTTACTATCACAAAGTTCTCTAGCTACAACTAGAAGGAATATATTATTCCCTAATTCATCAATTACAACTGAAAGGAGCTACAACACCTAGTTTATCAACTATCATTGAAAGGATATCCAACCCTTAACTATTTAACAACCACTCCTTGAAAGAGCTAAAACATCTCAACAACAAGCTACCACTTTCTTGACCTAAATAATTCATCTTTCATAGAATTTTCACACTAAAATCATAAAGGTTACTTCTTTAGATAAAAAAAATAAATTTCTAATTTCAAACAGTTAACATAGACAACATATTGTAAATTTAGCAACTTCTAATCATTGACCAATCAATAATGCACACGAGAAGCATCAATATGTAACCAACACACCCACTCAACTAACAAAATGCTCTTAAAAATTTGATTATTCTTATATAGAAAGTAGGAGTGATATTTTTAATTATTGAAGTTGTACTTAATTTCCAATATTAGAGGCTTTGATCTCATTAACTTCTTGTTTTTATATTTCTAGAATGCCTTATTGATGTGTAGAATAAGTCTTAAATCTCCGATTTGATGTCCCTATAAGAAAATATGATGTCAACTATTGTTTTCCTCCATTCTTACATTTTACAATGTTTAGCAGTTTTTTTTTCTAATTTTGGTAGACTCCTAATTTAGTGAATTTTCTAAACTTTCCTATAAGCTATCCATTCCAGCATCTAAGTTGGAAACTCATTTATGCATTAATTTTCAAACATTAGTGCTCCGTTCCTTTAGTTCAAAACCCTTTTGGTATACATACCAAATTCTTCACTCCCAATTCATCATGGAGTTAAGTCCTTAGTTTAGGGATGAGGTGCTTAACCAAAGAAAACGCGTGTAAGCTTTTGTTGGCTCCTTTTGTTCCAAGCCAAAAGGGCTTATTTAACACAACAATATTCCATGACTCTAATGTAAACACTTGCATACAACATCATCCTAGTCTAAGATTGATATGAAATTAAATAGGAACACAAGAAATTAGGGATATAGCAGTAAATAGAGAAATGCAACAAAAATAACACTTCATTTAATTAATATCACAATACTAAAATATTCTTACAAATAGAATGGAAATAAACTAGCTCAAGTGATGGTAGCTTATCTATGAGAAGAGATGTGGCGGCTATATGACACTGAAATATGTTACAATGAGGCTCCAAGGTCTATTTACTATTGAGAAACAATGGAAAACCCAAATTATCCAAAAACCTTACCCTAGGATATGAGGCACCAAAGTTGGAGGCTTCGTTTGGGTAAATTGGTACATTAAGTTGATTGGGGTCGTAACTTTGGCATACGATCTCCTTTGTTCTATCATAATACCATGATTCGAAGATCTCAAAGAGGAGGCCACAAAAAAATAAGGCCCTTTACTCTATGTGTCATTCGATTTCTCTGATTACCCTGCAAACGTTGCTCAGGGCTTGAAAACGACTTCAAAATTTCAGGACCCGAAAAACTCCCAAAGATAGTAAATTGTGCTGCAATTAACGAAACTAAAAAAATGAAAGAGACAATGTTTAGGTTCCAAGTAGAATAGGTGGGTGGCCACTAATATCCACCTTCATTATTTATCCCCCGTTAAAATGTTCCCCATTGCATTGAGTGCCTCCACGAGATGGGGAAACTTGTGTTGAAATTCATCCCTAGTGAGCCACTTGCTTTGGTGCAAGAGTTGTTCAACTTTGACAACCTGATACATTTGGAGTTTCTGGTGGTGAGTGTTCTTGATCTGTGTGTCCATGGTTCAATCACTTGTGCCATGTTCGATGAAATCTACGTTTAGCTCTTTTGGTGTGAGTTGTTCTAGCCTATATCAGAGTGAGAGAAGCTTGCAAAGGGTTCCAATGACATACTCCTTCTGCAAAGGTAGCCAAACTTTGTCACCCACATGGAAGCTGTGTGGCACCCACTGCTGATCATTGCACTAGTTTTACTTAACATTGGATTTGTCCAATATTTCATGGACCCACTAGCCGATGTGTTGAATATGCTCAATGAACTCTTATTTATGCTAGCTCCAGACATGACATGAGATGAATATGCCTCAGAAATTGAAAGTGGTATCACCACATTAGTGGTACATAATGGCCAAAATCGTAGAACTACCTAAAAGGGGTTTAGTCTATTGAGTTGTGGAGAGCTTTTTCGTTGTTGTGATGGACATATGGGAGGATTTCATCCCATGTTTGTGGATGCTTTGAGTTGTACATGTGCATATTATGTATGATCATCCTCTTGATGACTTCTATTTGGCAATTAGTTTTGGGATGGAAAGCCATGGACTTAGAGAGTTTGGTATCTAGCATCGACCAAATACTTGACCAAAATTCCCTTAGGAATCTCTTGTCACACTTAGAGAAAATGAAATGTGGGATCCCAAATTGTACCCACACTCGCTTAGAGAATACCTTAGTAGTGGTATGTGCTATGATTCTCTTCTTGCAAGCCGCCATAATGGCTATTTTAGAGAATCTATCGTCGACCATGAAAATGTAGTCATTCATGTGTTTAGTAGAAGGAAGCCCTGACATGTAATCCATGGATATGGACTCCCAAGGACGAAAAGTAGTAGGAAGAGGAGTATATAAGTCTTGCTTCTTTACGGTTGGTTTGGTAATGACAGAGGTAGTCAAGGATTTAATGTACCTCGCAACATCCCAATGAAGAATCTGCCAATAAAAATACTTTTGTAGTACTGCCACTATTTTCTCTACTCTGAAATGTTGAGGGACCTGACTATAGTGCACCTACCAAATCGTCTTGTCACGGTTGATTGAAGGAGAAAAGATTTTTCCTAGGTGGCATAATAGCACAAGCAATGTTTGGTGATCGATCGAGGCAATCTAACACATTATTGTTGTTTCCCTTCTTGTACTTAATGTTCAAATGGAATTGTTGCATGTATGTGGACCATTTATGATGGCGATCATCCTGAAAATTCCCTTGTGTCTGTATGAGTTGTAGGGGTCAATGGTATATGTGGATAACAGTTTCCTTCCTCGTAATGAAATGCTTACATTGACGATGGGCCTAGACGATGGAATACATGTCTTTGTCATAAGTGGGATACTTTGGGACTCTGTCTCAAAGTGTTTGACAATGGCAAGCCACTGGATTTGTTATGAAACCAGCTCAAAAAAGATAGAAAAGATAGATCAACGCCGTAGAATTCATCCTCTTCGAGGGGGCAACCTCCTTTACATTATATAAATGAACAATTCTTGGATGATTCAAATGACAAAACCTCCTTTCTATATATAGGAGTCTAAGGAGTCACAATATAAACCATCCGACCTAACAATAATAATATAAAGCCACAAAAATAACAATAGAGGGATTCTATGGGGCACAGTAATAACAATATGGGGGCAATAGGGGCACACCGATATTAATAAGGGGTATAACTACAATAGTAATGGGGTAAACACTAGTATTATAGGGACCCAACATGCCCCTCTCCTTCAAAAAAGTGTTGTCCT
>APFE030595131.1:0-54466 GCA_000404065.3 Pinus taeda | reverse complement strand
GATAGATCAACGCCTTAGAATTCAGCCTCTTCGAGGGGGAAACCTCCTTTACATTATATAAATGAACAATTCTTGGATGATTCAAATGAAAAAACCTCCTTTCTATATATAGGAGTCTAAGGAGTCACAATATAAACGAGCCGACCTAACAATAATAATATAAAGTCACAAAAATAATAATAAATGGATTCTATGGGGCACAGTAATAACAATATGGGGGCAATAGGGGCACAACAATATTAATAAGGGGTATAACTACAATAGTAATGGGGTAATCACTAGTATTATAGGGACCCAACACGATTCCCCTCTTGAGTAATATTTCTGCCAATAGCATTGTTAGAGACATCTGTCTCAATCTCAAATGGTTATTGTGGGTCTAGTAATTTGAGTGCTAGTCTAGAGCAGGGGGGATTCTTCAAATCTACTAATACCTTCTGTTTGGTTTCATACAAAAAAAGAATTATTTTTCTCCACCCTTGGTGACTTGACCTAAAGGCAAAGTGATAGGAGAGAACCACAACATGAAACTATGGTAGAAATTCGCAAGACCCAAAAAACTACGAAGCTCTGTTAGAGTGGTTGGGGTTGTTCAATCATAAATGAATTGTATCTTTCCTTAGTTAACATGCACACCATGCTTATCAATGATGTACCCCACACATTGGACGTGTGTAATACCGAAACTATATTTCTCCAAATTCGCACACAACTTGTGTTGTGGCAAGGTTTGAAGGACCGATCTAATATGGTGAAGGTTCTCTTCACAAATCTAGTAGATGATCAAGATGTCATTTAAATACACCACTGCAAATGCATTGTTGAAGGCTCACAAGAAGTGCTCCATCCATCTCATGAAGTTTGTAGGGCATCTGTCAAACCTAATGGCATAACCAACAATTCGAAAAGGCCCTCCTTCAATTTCAAGGCAATCTCCCACACATCGAGGGGTTCGTGTGACAACCATGGTGGAAATTTCATGTAATAAAAGTTAATAAAGGAGAAATAATACCACGGTTAAGGGACACTTATTTGAAGCTGAATGATTGAGAAAAGATATCGTAGTGGGCATCACTCGATGTGTGTTTTGACTAAGCAAAATTCAAAAAGGCACATGGCATTATAAGGAAAAAAGGAATTTTTGACACATTTACTTATGAAAATAAGGGCAATTAGGAGATAATGAAGGTGAAAGGTCACAACTTTCATGTGAGGAGGAAAATGAAGGAAAGTAATGGAAAATGAAGAAAATAGAGGCCTCATTAATAAAAAGGCTTGTGATGATTAGTTGGTAACCATTTATTAGTTTAGCTTTAGCACTCTCTCATTATTCTCTCTCTCTCTTTCACTCTTCGTCACATAGAGTTTTCTTGGAGCACTATTGTTTGAAGCAAGGAAATGAAAACCATGCAAGTATCAAGGAAGGAAAGTAGAATCAAGCATTCATGGATTTTCATGTTGGTCTATTCTTCTATTGCTCTCGTTGGCATTGTTTTGTCTGGTTATGATAGCGGATTTTAGAATAGTGTCGCCTTTTTCTAGATTCCATGGTGTTGGGATGCTTATTTTTGTTTTCAAGGTTTGGTTTGTTGGATGGATTTCAGAATTCAGGGGAAAGCTGGTCTCAAGTTCCATTCCCAAAGGTGTAGCAATCCCTTGATTGGTTCTACTGGGATACATGATAAATCCTGAGGGAGAAGTCTCAGTGTAGGGCCTAGTGATTTGGTTTCAATTGAGGTAAAGCTTGCGAGACAAGGAGAAGGAAGATTCGTCAAGTATAGTGATGGATTTCAGATGGCATTCCAAGTTTGGTTCAGTTGTGATTGGAGCACTCATTTTGGTGTGATCATAATTTGATGAGGGTGGAGGTGGTTTAGCCTCTACATTTTCTTGGTTGTGCTTGGAATGGTTGTTCTATGAGATACCACATTCATGCTTGGAATATGGCATGGGGGTGAATAGTTGAAAGAGAGATTTGGTTCAGCCATGTCTACGTTGGGTGGTACGTGGATGTCCCGAACTGAGTCATATTTTCCTATTACTAATAAAAGCTAAGTTCTCTTAGCTTTTCACTTGTATATATGTGGATTAAATAGTTGTATTACCTCTAATATTTACATGATTTTATGCTAGTTATAAACAAGGGTAAATTACTAGTTCATTTCATGTTTAGTTTATTTATTTACTTGAAATTGTTAAATTAATGGATGCAATAAATCATTGCTGCTATACTAATTCCTTGGATAAGGAGGTGACCCTTTTGGTTATGTTTCATAAGTTATTTCAGTCATTTATTCTCTGTCTTGTATTGTAGACCTGTAGGTTGTATTAATGCCAAGTGGTTAAAAAAATGTCAGTCCAGGTTGGGGATGTTCATACCTAATCCTCAGGTTGAGTTTAATTCATTAGAATTGTTATCTTATTTTTAATGAACCTCGAAGGTTCCAATAGGTTTTGGGCCGAGGCTCAGAAGTCTAGGCTCGAAAAATGGGTCAATTTCTAGGATTTCTAGCCCACATTGCATAACCCTAGGGAGTAACGTTTTTGGGTGATGGTTGGGAAGAATTATAAATCACATTGGTTGTTTCTAGGGTACGTTACTCTTCCCTAAGTTGCTCCAACAATAGTGGAACTCAGAGACAGCTTGTCTGAGTGGCTCACTTGTCTCTTGAGGGATTTTCTGATTGTGATGGATGATTATGTGTGATGCTTTATTGATTCCACTCCCTTCAGGACACATAGGAGGTTTAATCCCATAATATTATCCTCTCATCTCATGTTTACCCTCGTTGTTTTGATTTATTTGGGTAGACCTGGCATGGGGTTTATAGATTTTTATCTGAGCATGGTTAACCACTATGACTGGATGGGCTGTGTGTGTTGGTAATGCATTCATGTCAGTTGCATGTGCATCTCTTAGACTTATGTTCCATGTTCTTGAAGAATTACATCATGTTTATCATGATGGTAGTAAGGTTCGATGGGAAATTTGACAATTGATTTTCTGAAATGTATTGTCAAAAGTACATGACTATTTACTTGATTATGTGCAAATTAATTTCATGCAACTTCAATACATTATTGTATGTTAGGTTACAATTTCGAATGTTTTGATTACATGTATTAGTATTGTAGCCTAGTTATGATAATTGATCACTTATGCTTGACTACATCAGTTTATGTGTATCCGTAGTTGACTAGGAATTTCTTATGCATATTGACGGTTGCATGTGGCAATGTGTACAATGGATTAATGGTTGTTGTCATGCGTGAGGTCATAGAACATTGTGATGATATGGCCTTGCATTGATGATTGGACCTAACTAGATTGATGCTTATGAATTGATATATTTAATCATTTATGCCTATATGCTATTACGATTTTGTTATAAATGTATCACATTGATTTTGGTGATCTTGAAGACAAGGTATCCTCCCTAAGCTATGCTAAGGTACGTCAATTTATTTTGATTTTGTTTATCTCACTATTGATATGGCAAATGTTTGCTATACCAAGAAGGGGAACTAACCTGATCGTGAGCCCCAATTAGGCCTGCTTTCATTTGGAATGGCTAGTTCCAACGAGTTTTAAGGGACCCTGTAAACTATTAAATACATTGATAGGTTATTTCTGGGTGGAAGACCTCAATTAAATCAATGGAAATAAAACAACTAACCTTTAAATATTAAATCATATCTACACTACTTCTAAATAATCTACTCTAGTCCTAGCTATCTTAATCTATCCTGCAAGAGCAAAATAAAAGAGATTAAACAACATAAATAAATTCCAAGTCCGAAAGAATCAATCACTAAGTTCATAGATGAACAAGGCTATATTAGAGCTTGATTGCACTCAGATTACTCATATAGGAATACACATTCCTTTCAGTACAAATAAACTAGCAACTTGTGTTTAATAGAGTTTCAAATCAAAGATTGCTCATAAGTTAACCATCTAATTAAATCATATTCAATAAAACAGGACTAATCATGAATAGTATCCCATCAATATGGATAAACGAAAATCACATTTATATTCCTTCTAGTAGCAACACCCTACTTCAAAAAACCTCCAAGAAAAAGGAAAAATAATGCAGAAACCAAAGACCTCTTCTTGAACCAAACGGTCTTCTTTATTCATAATAAGTCAAAATTGTTCCTTCCAAAACAAAAAGCCCCTTTTCCTCTTCATAGGTGATACTTATGCAAAAGCCCTTGACTCTAGGTCTACCATGCCTCTTTAGCTTCCCCACTATTTTCGATATGCAAATCAAGTACACAGAGATAAGATAGTCAGCGTAACCACTGACACATAGAAAGCATATCTGCAGGAGTGATTCATTTCCTGAGGAAGTGAATATATGTTAGTAGAAGGGCGACTGTGTGTCTCCTTCCCATGATAAAAACGGGAACAACTTTACTTTCAGAATGTACAGGCAAGGCATCAGGTTCCAACCTGAAACGCCTAAGTCTGATCCTTCAAACACAACACTTCTGCATACATGGCTCCTCGAATTCAATCCTGCTTCTTTTACTTCTCACATATAGAGATAGCCATCATTAGCTTCATGATTGTGAAGAATATAACAAAAATATTCACACAAAACATAAACACTGCCTTTACTAACTTTTATACACTTACGAGGAACAAGTTTGAAAAGCATTTATGCATAAAACACAGGCAACACACAATTCCCCACTCAATCCATAGGCTTGGCATGGTCTTTGAGGCCTTCTTTTAATCGCAATCGGGTATCAACCCCTCTGCAAGTCACAATACCCATGCCTTCCACTTCCCTCATGTGGGGTTACACTATCAGGACATCATAGTACCACATTTTACACTAAAATCCACTCCCTTTGTCAAATCTAGAATTTTGAAAAACACCGGAAAACAAAGAAAATCCCATGCAGATCGCTTAGGATGGACCTCAAATTTTATATATCGAGGGTTATAAATATCGTCGGGTCTAGCGTATTGCATATCATAATATGCACAAGCATGGGGCTCTGACGATTGTGATATGTGAGAGGGTGTCAGACCCAAAGATATATATATATATATATATATACATACACCACATTTGATAGGCTCAGTAGGTCCACCATATAGCCACACGCATTGTGTGTAAGCCCCAGGCTCCACCGATATGCGATATGGCCGTGGACTCGAAAACTTATATATATGCATTAATACCACCAATGGGTTTGTAATATAGGCTTGCCTTTGAAAACTATGACTTCAACATTTTTTGAAAAACAAAGGAATATATGGGGGAAACCATGTCCATCCATAAGGCCAGACTTGAAATGCTACACACTCTAGTTCAATCAGCGGGTCCGGGGTATAAAAATATGCCTTATATGTAGGCCCTAGGCTTATTGAACATTTGTTTGATTTGCAAGGTAATGATGGATTTAGGGACAATAGAATTATCAGTAGGTTAATGAGTGAGGGAAAGGTTGAATGTGGTGAATGAGGGTAAATATGAGAAGTAAAACGGGGCTAGAGGACCAAAATTAGCTGGCTGAAATTATTGCGATTCAAAGCAGTAGGAAAATAAACTTTGTAGAAAACAAAGGGAAAAGATAGAAATACAACTAATCTAACAATAAAATGAAATGAACTCTAACCTACTCAGGAGGTAACCACTATGTGATGGCTACTGGATGTATCTCTTTAGATTCTAGCCATTAACAGGGAGATTTTCAATCTCTCCCTGTAATGTTTTCAACCTGTAAGTCCCTTTACCAATTTTCAACAACTTGGAATTGGCCGAGCCATAGGTGTTGGAATTTTGTGTGTTAACCCTTTGGCTCACCCAGTTTGTCCCATTTCAGGATGAACTCCCCTACTTTGAAATCTTTATCTCCTACCAGATGATGATAAAACCATTTTTTACAATCATTTGGATATTTTTGAATTTAATTATGGCTTTGTCTCTTAATTCCTCCAACCTCATCAATTGATTGATCCTTTCTTGAAGCAAGGTTGAAGGGGCTCCTATTGAAGCTTGGGATAGCTGTAAGGAGGGAAGCGTAACATTTAGAGGCAAGATGGCTTCCTGTCCATAGACAAGGAAGTATTGGAAGTTTCCTAAGGCCACTTTAGGGATGACCCTATCAGCCCAAAGGGAATTCATTAAGGTGTTGTGCCAGTTCCTCTAGTTGTCAGTGACTGACTTGCAGATTATGTGGATAAGGTTTTTATTTGAAGACTCTGCAACTCTGTTTCCCTAGGGTTAACAATTTTTTGCATACTTTATGTGGATTGATTTATCAATAGTATGCTTAGTCAGTTTCAGAGATGAAAAGTAAGAAGCATTATGAAATATGAGGGTGTGAGGGATGCCATACCTATTGATAATGAATTTCTCAATGAATGATATTACCTCATCTTTGTTCACCTTCCAGAGTGGGATGGCTTCGGTCCACCTGGTGATGTAATTAGTTGTTGTGAGTATATACTTATGCTGTTGTGAAGAGTTTGGAGTGATCTCGCCTATGAAGTCTAGGCCCCATTACTGGAATGGTCAATAAATCATAATAGGCCTGCGGGGAACAACAAGCTTTCTTTCTCGTCCTACGACAGTTTGGCACACCTTACATTTTTTAACATAGGCATGCAAGTCTCTGAACAATGTGGGCCAATAATATCCAACTCTTAATATTTTGTGAGCAATGGTCTCTCTACCATAGTGATGACCTACTGGGTCGTCGTGCATTTCTTTCAATAAATGGTTGGCATCATCTTTCTCCAAACACCTCAACCAGATTCCATCATGATTTTTCTATATAAGAAGCTATTGGTCAAATGATATAGATTGTATTTCAACCTGAGTGCTCTCCTCTGTGATGCATCCATTTATTCAAGACATGATCTCCACACTAGATAGAAGTGTATGCCATAGTACCATGACTCAGGTCCAAAAAGGCTTCTGATGCTTCTCTCTCATACATCAGTGCTTCGTTACTCCATAAGGGCTCCTCCCTGAGTTCCATTTGTGCATATTTCATGACCAACGTTCCTCATTGTTTTGATGCCCCTTTTGTGTATCCAAGACTTCTGCTGCTAGCCTGCAAAGTCCCTTCCCTCAAACTATCTTTGCCGGATTTATCACCAAGTCGAAATCTTGAACGGAGGTTATCGAATTCCCACTTCATTCACCCATTTCTTTTTGCATGAAGAGGGATCTTACAGTATGATGGGGAATGGTGACTTTGGTCTTGGGCTTTAGAAAATAAGGTCAGAAATGTTTTACAACCTTGAAAACTGCATAGCCCTGTTTCTCCACTTCCGGGTAGTTGAGTTATGCTCCTTGGAGATTTGAACTAATGTAGGAAATGTGGACTCCATTGCCATTATCATTTTTTCGAGTGAGAATCACGGCATATGAAAGGTAGGAAGCAAAGGTGTATAAGAAGAATTATTTTCCGAAATTGGGGCTAACCAATGCAGGAGCTTCAGCAATGGCTTCCTTTATTCGCCGAAATGCTTCCTTGGCTTCATCGCTCCATTTATACACAACTTCTTTCTTCATCATGAGTTGCAAGGGGCGTACTATTTCTGCAAAGCGTGGGACAAATTTTCTAACAAAATTAATCCTCATGAAGAAAAATTGCATGGAGTTTTTATTGGTAGGGGGTTGTATTCTCATGATGGTCTCTATTGTTTTAGGATCAATAATAATCCCTTCTTTAGAGAGGATATGACCCAGTAGTTTCCCCTTTATGATTGCAAAGATGCTCTTCTTGAGATTCAATGAAGTTTCATATCTTCGGCATCTTTCGAAAATCTGTCTGAGGTGATAAATATGATACCTTCTGTGATATGAATACATAGTCATGTCATCCATGTAAACTGCCATGGATCTGTTCATCAACCCTTAGAAAGCTATGTCCATAGATCTCTAGAATCTGGCGCCCATGTTAATGAGCCCAAAAGGCATTTTGCGATATGTGTAGGTGCCCCGTTTGGTGTTGAAGGTTGTCTTAAGTTGATCCCCATGAGACACTAATGCTTGATTATATCCTGAAAACCCATCTAATAGGGACAACCTTTCAGACCTAGAAACACACTAAAGGATGTGTTCCATAGAAGGGACAGGATAGTTATCCTCTTTAGATGCTTTGTTCAGGTTTTTGAAATCAATACACAGCCTCATGTCTCCATTTTTCTTCTTACTCGCACGAGATTGGCTACCTAGTGGGTGTGTCTAACTGGGAAGATGATTTTAGCATCCAACATCTTGTTTAGTTCTTTCTTCATCAATGGTTCTAGGCTTGGATGCATCTTATACAACTTTTGTTGGTAGGGCTTGGCATCCTTTTCCAAAGGGATCACATGCTGCATAACACTGGTATCAAAGGTCTTTAGTTCTTCATATGTCCATGCAAAGACCTCCTTATAGTCTTTAAATAGCTTGAAAAATGCATCCTTTTCTTGTGGAGACCACCCAATGCCGAGATTAACATTTTTTGGGCCTTCTTTGGTCCCAAGGTTGATCGTTTCATACTTCGTGGACGAGATATGCATTTTGCAGTTAGTCAGTTTCTTGAATTTATCATGCATGTCATACAAGTGCTCCATCTTAACAATTGATTTCGGAATCACATTGGGCTAATCCTTTTCCTCATCTTTCCTCTCATTCATAAGCTTGCCATGCTCCTTTTCATCAATGACTACACTCTTGAATGTCTTCTCGCAGTGCAATAACTCAAGGATTTTCTCATCATCTTCGGACACGTGCCAATTCAGGATGTTATTGGGCACCGATGGTCTGAAAATAAATTCAACATAACATTTATTTTTCTTCAATCTAAAATCAGGCAAAAGTTTAGCAGTCGTATTAGCCATCATATCAACATCTTGGTTTTTCCCTCAAGGTATGTATGTGATATTAAAAGAATCAAAACTGTTAATTAAGTCCCATACCTCATGTTGGTGACTTACGAGGTGTGGTGAATTACAATGTATCATTTTCCTTACCTGATATACAATTATCTGTGAGTGACCAAAAACTCTAAGATTTTTTACATTCATATCAATGGCTTTCTTTAGGCCTTGCAACAGGCCTTCATATTCTGTTGTGTTGTTGGTGCATGCAAACTCCAACCGGCTGGCCATCAATGTTGGTTCTATTGCGGGTCAATGAGAATACTTCCATCACCTACACCTTCAAGGTAGTTACAGCCATCAGAATAGAGTTTCGATAATATAGCATTTAATGTTACATCATTGAGCTACTACCTAAGAAATTAGTCCTATCATCCACTAGAATACATGATAGCTCATGAGTTGGATTATGGGAGGGAATTTCAAACTATGTGTATGTCAAACTTTCTTCAACACTTTCTGCTTGAAATTCTCCAAAACAAGTTTCTGTAGCATAAAAATTTAAGCTATAGTTCCCAAGGATGGAGTTGGTAAACATTACAGGTTCATTGGGACCATTTAGTTATGTTACCACATACTTCATGTACCTTTCACAATCAACTCTCAGCATATCACCTTTTCCCTTCTAAGGTAGCAAGAGATGGGACCAATCAGCTGAGAAATATCCATTGAGTTTTGCTAAGCAATCCCTACTAAGCAACATTCCATAGGCCTTGGGTATATCAACTACGACTATATCAATGACTTGTGTGTACCGTGGTTTAGTAGGCATCGAAATTAACACATCTTTCAATTCTCCAATTACATTCACATTTGTCATGTCAAATTGCATAATTTAGGTCCCAGTTTTCTCAAGTATGGTATGTAGTCTTTTACCAACAACATAAGGCATTGGCACCGAAATCTACCAGGAAATTATGCACATTCATGTTGAGGATTTCAAATGTGATAAGGAAAGGTGGGGTCATGGATTTGAGATTGTCCCTATCATGGCTACACTAACATCTTGGGGATTTTGATTCATTTTGGATAGAGTGCCTTCCATAGATGATGGAATTTGGCCTGCAATGGAGTTGTTGATAGGTTTGGACACTGACTTCTTGGTTTGGTTGCTTGGGATGGTGGGAGCTTTGGAGTTTCTCTCATTCATAGCTTTCAAGAGAAAATCTCTTTGTTGTGTTAATTTTAGAAAATCAATGTATGTGATATTAGCCCTAGATTTCTTAAGGTCATCCACAATATTATAATCAATGTTATAAATAGGATAGGGCAGAGTAAACATACCTATTTTGTTGTTCTCAGGTGGGAGATTACCATCTTGAGTAGCTTTCGTTGCAGTGGGAGATGCATTTTATTTTTCTGGATGGTTTGCAATAGGGGTACTCTTGGATTGACCACCAAGTATACTCTTCTCGACAGGAACTTTGGGAGCAGGTGCTTTCAGAGGAAGTATATCTTTGTTGGTCCAATCTACAGGCTTCATCACACCTGCAAGTGGCCCTTTGCTTCATGTGTGGATTTCATTAGTTTGGATTTTTTCCATACTATCTCCTTGGTCATCATTGCTCCCACTTGTATAAAAATCCCATAGTACATTGATTTGGGATTCTTCTTCCAAGGGCTCTTCTACTTAGTATTCTTCCTCATCTTCTTGTTCTAGCTATAGCTCCACTATATGTTATTCTATGTTTAAATTCCCTTCATTGGGTGGAGCAGGCAGCACAAGTTGACCATATCCTCCTTCAATTTTCTTACGATAGAAAGGCTTGAAGGGATTTCTATTGTTACAGTCTCATCCATGACCACTAGTACTCTCTTCGTGATTCCTTTCCATATCAATGATTGCGTTTGTTAGTTTCTTAATGATTTGATGCTAACGTTCCACATCGTGGTGTCCTTTTCTTTTGTTTCAGCCCCTTTATTATCACTGCCATTATTCCTCTTGGATGCTTGGGAAGCATTATTTTCTCCAGTTGTAGGGTGGCATGCTGTGAGACTAAGAATTTCATTCTCAACTTTTACTACTTCATCAATAGCACCTTTTCAGGTCTGCGCGTTACTCCTTTTGACCCACATCGCAGTAGCGATAGGGAGAGTAGTGATTTAGAATTCCATAAGCACCTCTTCCATAGGTGTGGTGGTGGCGAGGATTCTGTCGAACAAGGTGTTGGACTAGATATTAAAATCCTTAACATTTTATTTGGTTTCCATTTTCAAATGGGATAGTTCTAAGACTAAGGCAATAGGGGCTTTGTCATCACCATACGTGTCTAAAAAGTTTTGTTGAAAGGCAGCCCATGAGGTGATTGATCCTATTGTCAAGCTAAAGTACCATGTGGAAGATGCACCAGTCAAGGTAAAAGGGAATAGGCGATAGACTATATCTTCATCAACTACCCCCAATATGTGCACAGTGAGGAATAACGAATTGATATAGTTTTCAGCGGTGTCTCCCTGCTTGGGGTCGAATTTAGGTAGTACCTTTGCTACATTCTTGGGTAGGGGATGCTACTGCCCAGGTATTTCCATGGCATCCTGAGCGAACCAATGTGGCAGTGCTCCAGGAGGAGGTGGTGGAGTATGGTTTCCACCCAGAGGAGGGGGAAGTAGATGTTGATTCCCACCTGGAGGTGGAACGTTAGCCATGTTATGGATATGGAGATTTTGGTCGAGGGTCTCTTCGTTAGGATTTTCCAAATAAGGCTAGTGATTGCCTTTAGATGGGGGATCCTCAATGATTTCTTCCCAAAGAGAGTTTATACTCTATAAAGAATCAAGCTCAATATCTTGAAGAGAAGGGGTTGTAGATGTCTCCTCATTTATGTGATAGACCCTTGGTTTTCTCAATGCTATCGGAGGTCAAGATTGAAAGATAGGGAGCTGTGATAGGGAACGAGCATAAGCCCGAGTAAGTCTTCTCACTAGTTGTTCCTGAGTGATAGGATACTCCCACAATCTCTCTTCTTTGAAACGAGGCTCTTCCAAATGAGAGGATGGGTCTTTTCGACCTTCACAGTTTATGTATTAATATTCTTGAATCCATGCGTGGCACTTATAGATGAAATCTTGAAAAACTATGGACAGTGGTTCGACCCCCCTTCTAGTGCCAATTTGTTGACATGGCAAATGATCGCTATACCAACAAGGGGAACTAACCTGATCGTGAGCCCCAATTAGGCCTACTTTCGTTTAAAATGGCTAGTTCCAACGGGTTTTAAGGAACCCCGAAAATAGTTAAATGCATTGATATATTACTTTTAGATGGAAGACCTAAATTAAATCAACGAAAATAAAACATCTAACCTTTAAGTATTAAATCCTATCTACACTACTTCTAACTACTCTAATATAGTCCTAGCTATCTTAATCTAACCTACATGAGCAAAATAAAAGAGATTGAACACCATAAATAAATTCCAAGTCCAAAAGAATCAATTACTAATTTCATAGATGAACAAGGTTTTATTAGAGTTTGATTGCACTTAGATTACTCATACAACAATACACATTCCTTTTGGTACAAATAAACTAGCAACCGATGTTTAATACAATTTTGAATTAGAGATCACTCATAAATTAACTATGTGATTAAATTATATTCAATAAAACATGACTAATCATGAATAGTATGCCATGAATATGCATAAACACAAATTACATTTATTTTCATTCCATCAGCAACACCCTCTTTCAAAACACCTCCAAGCAAAAGGAAAAATAAATGAGAAATCAAAGGCCTCTTTTTGAACCAAATAGTCCTCTTTATTCATAATAAGTCAAAACTATTCCTTCCAAAACAGAAATCCCCTTCTCCTCTTCAGAGGTGATAGTTATGCAAAAGCCCTTGACTCTAGGTCTACCCTACCTCTTCATCTTCCCCATTGTTTTTGATATGCAAATTGAGTACAAAGAGATAAGAGATTAAACGTAACCACTAACACGTAGGAAGCATATCTGCAGGAGTGATTCGTTTCCTAAGGAAGCGAACCAATTTTGGTAAAAGGGTGACTATGTGTTGCCATCCCATGATGAAAACTGGGACAACATTACTTTCAGAATGTATAGGCAACGCGTGGGGTTCTGACCTGAAACGCCTAAGGACGAACCTTCAAACACAATGCTTCTACATACATGGCTCTTCGAATCCACTCATGCGTCCTATAATTCTCACCTGCAGAGATAGCTATCATTAGCTTCATGATTGTGAAAAATATAATAGAAATATTCACACAGAACATAAACAATGGCTTTATTAACTTTTATACACTTACAGGGAACAAGTGTGAAAATGATTTACGCATAAAACACAGGCATCACACAATTTCCCACTCAATCCATAGGCTTGGTAGGGTTTTCAAGGGCTTCGTTTAATCGCAATTGAGTATCGTCCCCTCCACAAGTCGTAGTGACCACGCCTTCCACTTCTCCAATGTGCGATTATAGTATCGGGACTTCACAAGCCCGCATTTTGCACTAAAACCTCCTCCCTTTGTTATATTGAGAATTTTGAAAAAGACTGGAAAATAAAGAAAATCCCACCTCGATCACTTAGGCAAGAACTCAAATTTTATATATCGTGGCATATAAATATCGTCGGGTCCAGCGTATCACATATTGCAATATGCACCAGCCTAGGGCTCCGATTATTGTGATATACGATGGGGTCTTGGACCCGAATATATATTATATATATATTATATATATATATATATATATATATATATATATATATATATATATATATTATATATATATATATAATATATATATATATATATATATATATATATATACGTACCATATTTGATAGGCTTGGGGGGTTTGCCATATAGTCGTGCACATGTGTGTAAGTCCCGAGCTCCGCTGATATGCGATATGCGATATGGTCCCGGACCCAAAAACATATATATATATATGCGTTAATACCACCGGTGGGTCTATAATATAGGCTTGCCTTTGAAAACTTGGACTTCAATGTTTTTTGAAAAACAAAGGAATATATGGGGAAAACCATGTCTCGCCATAAGGCCAGACTTGAAATGCTATATGCTCTAGTTCATAATAATCGGTGGGTCTAGGGTATAACAGTATGCCTTACTTGTAGGCCCCGCGCCCTTCCAATTGTGATGTCTGATTGGAATGGCCTACCTGATAGAATATATATCATGGTTAATATGGTCATCGAGCCTGGAGCATAGTGGTGCACCTTATATGTATAAGCCTTAGACCTAGGCCGATTGCAATATGTGATGGGGTCTTGAACCCAACATATATTTATTGTGGATTATAATGCCATCAGGTCCGGTGCCTTATGGCATGCGTTATGTGCCCAGATTGAGTGTGATAGGCGAAAGAGGGATGGTTTATGTATGTTTGTGGAGTCTTTCATTGCAAAGAGTTAAAATGGAAATGAGGTGCAATAGAAGGTTTTGTGTCTTAAGTACAAAAACGACTATAGTGGGGGTGGGGGTGATTATGCATGCAGGCATAAATATACTATGGATGTTTATGAGGATTTGAGAAGTCCTCACTACGGGAATGAATGCAAGGCTAGGCTAGGTCATGAATGAACCACGCAAGAGAGAGTTATTCAATGGCTTAGCCATTAGGCATTGAAAATTTGACTCGTTAGAGAGTTAACATCCATGCGATGAAAGAGATCATTTGGAGGGTAGCAAGCTCAACTTCTAGGGGACCTGTTTAAAATTTCTTATCCGGGCAAAATTTGAATAGGATGGTAGTCATGGCCACAAGACTGAGATATTATGAATTGTGGGAATAAACATCAATGACTAGAAATATGGTTGATTAGACAAAGTCTCCTTATGAATCTGAAGAGAAATATGGTGCTGGGAATCCTTTAGGTTTGGATGTTACATTCAGAAGATTGAAGGAATAAATAAGGAGTTGCAAAGAAGACAAATACAGAATCATGCAGGCATAATAGAAATAAGTAAAGGGGAATGCAATAGTAGTTTAGAGTTTGTCATATTTGTAGTGACAGGGACTGCTTCAGATCAGAAATGGATAGGAGGACAAGACTAATGGGGCATATAGCAACATGTCTCATAGTAGACATAGGTCATATAGATCTGACACGATCAGAGATGGGCAGGATGTTGGACACTATAGATAAGAGAGGTACTTGAAATAGGTATTATTCAATTTCTAGTTCTGATAGGCATTGTGATTGTCATTTTTATCATGCTTATAGGAGTGGTGTTAAGTGATACTTTCTAGATGAGTTTAAGAAATCAAAGCCACCTATCTTTGATGGTGAAATGAATAAATCGCAAGAGGCAGAGGCTTGGTTTCTTGATATCATGAAATTCTTTATATTGCAAGATTTATCAAAAAATGTGAAAGCAATAATATCCACTTTCACTCTCAAAGGTAAAGCGGATATTTGGTGGGAATGTGTGAAGAATGTTAAAGGTATTGATACAGATGGTTTGAGTTGGCATGCATTTGAAAGGCTCTTCAAGAAGAAGTGTTTATCAGAAAGATACTATGATGACAAAGCTAAGGCATTTTATGAGTTGTGGATGGGTTATATGATAGATGTTGAGTATACTAGAAGGTTCTTAGAGCTATTTAGGTATGTGCCTCACCTCAAGGAGGAGAAGGCCAAGGTTCATAGATTCATCAGTGGATTTGCAGTTGCATACAGAGACCAAATTGAGTTCGATGAACCTAGATCGTTGGAGGAGGCTTTCCACAAGCTAAAGCATTGTTATAAGAAGTTGAAATGTAAAGTTGAGCCTAAGCATGAATTGAAAAGAAATTACAGATATAAAGGAAAATAGCCACCAAAGAGAGGAATTTCTCAAGATGAAAGTGATAAATAAAATGTTGTTCCTTACAAAAGATTCAATACAACTCAGAAGCAACATGGAGAGCAACAGGCTTGAGGCGGTGCTAGGGAACCATTGCAGTGTTGGATATGTGGTAAGGATTATCGTAAGATGGATTGTTTGCAGTATTAGAGTGGTGGTAGACCTTACATCTATAGTGTTGAGGAGGTGCATACAGTTGGTGATGTTGGTCATAGTATTTCTCAGATCTATCGATATGTGGACAACATGCACGCAGATCATCATGCATCAATTTTTTACATGGACGGTAATCTTTGTGATCAATTTATTTCTATTTTTATTGATCCTAGAGATAAATATAGTTATATCAACCCTCACCTCAAGGATAGTTGTGGTTTGAGAAGATAAGTTCATGCAACATATTGGTTCGTACAGTTGGCTATAGATACAAAGAACCGAGTCACCATTGGGTAAGAGACTATGCATTCAACTTAAATGGTATGCATAGTGTAGCATTTTTTAATGTATTTCCATTGGGATCGCATAGTATTATTTTGGGTGTGGATTAGATATACCTACATAGAACCAAAGCTGATTGCTTCGACAAGGCCATTAAGTGTGTGCATCATAGTGGTGAAAAGTGGACTTTGTAAACAAAAAATAAACCCACATCAGTGAGGATGGTTACCGCTATGTAGGCTAAGCATAGATGCAAAAAAGGTTGTGTGATGTTTGTGTTACACATTTCTAATGACAAGGGTAAGGAGGTTGAGGATATTGTTGCTTTAAGCAGGTACCTAGTATTGCAATAGTTTTGGGATGTATTTCATGAGTAAATTTCAAAGTTTCCACCTCATAGGGAGGTAGATGGCAATACTCATTTGGTTCTAGTGGTAGCTCGAACATCAAAAGCACCTTATAGGATGAGCACACCAAAGTTTGTATAATTGAAGTTGCAGTTAAAGGAAATGTTGGACAAAGGATACACCAGACCGAGTGTATCAACTTGGGGTGCACCAGTGTTGTTTTTAAAGAAGAAAGGTGGTACTCTTAGATTATGCATTGACTACAGTTAGGTGAACAAGGTAACGATCAAGAACAAGTATGCTTTTCTGATGATCGATCATTTGTTTGATGAGTTAATGGCAGTGACATTGTTCTCTAAGATCAACATGAGATCGGGATACCACCAAGTACACATTAAGGAAGAGGATATATTCAATAATGGGTTCAAGACTAGCTCTGGGCATTATGAGTTTGTTTTTGTTCCATTCGATTTGACTAATGCTCTAGTTACATTCATGTGTTTGATGAATATTGTGTTCTGTCCTTATTTGGATAAGTTTTTTATTGTATCCATTGATGACATACTCGTATATTATAAGAATGAGGAATAACATGATGAACATTTACCAGCAGTGTTGAGGTTACTAAGACAACATCAGTTGTATGATAAGCTCAAAAAGTGTAGCTTCTTTTAGATTGGGGTACATTATTTGTGACATGTCATCTCCGAGGAAAATAGAATAGTGGATCTAGAAAATATAAGGTCTATCATGGAGTGGGAAACTACTAAGAATGTGGATGAGGTGATATCATTCATGGGATTGATAGTTTACTACAAGAGGTTCATGAGGAACTTATCAGGCATTGCATATTCTATCATGTCATTCCAGTGGAGAGGTAAGAATTTTGAATGGATAGAAGAATGTGAGACTAGTTTTGAACAACTTAAGCAGTTGGTGACACATGCACTAGTGCTAAAGATTGTGGATCCAGACAAGAAGTTCCTAGTGTATACAAATGCTTTCAAGAGATGACTTTGTGGAGATATCATGCAATAAGGACATGTAGTTTGTTATGACTCATGGAAACTGAATGAGCACGAGAAGAACTATCCAACATATGATATTGAGCTAGAAGTGTTTATACATTCATTGAATATGTTGACACATTATCTTCTAGGCAAGAGGTTCACATTCATGAGTGATCATAGTAGGTTGAGGTATTTGTTCAACCACCTGAATGTAAATGTCAGGAAAGCTAGATGGTTACCTACTCTTACTAGTTTCAACTTCTAGATCTGATACATCAAAGGGAAAGGGAATTGGGTTACAGATGATCTTAGGAGGAAGGTAGTGGTAAATCATATAGCATCTCTAATATGTTATGGGACAGAGTCACAAGATAGGATCTTACAAGGAGGTCAACAGGATGACAAATACATGGCGATCATGCACATCTTACAATAGAGAACAGGTACAGGTACAGGTTCGAGTGAAGGTATAGGCGAAGTTACATGTACAGGGGATTAGGATGCAGACTATTGTCTCATTATAGATGGTTTGATGAGGTTTAGGTACAGTATCTATGTGCCAAATTGTAGCAAGCTCAAGAGGCTTATATTGATGGAGTTTCACATGAAGCCATATTCGATTCATCCAAGATATCAATAAACATTGACGATGGTGAAGAAGTTTTACTATCGGTTGAATCCGAAGAAGGAAGTGGCAGAATTCGTGGAAAGATGTTTGGATTTTTAGGAAGTAAAGTCGAAATCAAAGCATCCATGTGGTCAAATATAAACTATTTCGATTCTAGAATCGAAATGGGAGGTCATTTCCATGGATTTTATTACAGGTTTTTCTGATGACAGTGAAGCAACGTGATTATATGATGGTCATTGTTGATAGGTTTAGCAAGGAATCTCACTTCATTCGAGTAAAGACTACATATTTATCCAGTGAGGTAGAACAAGTGTTCATCACAGAGATAGTGAGACTACACAGTGTTCCAAAAAATATTGTGTCACACAGGGATGCATAGCTCACTTCCATGTTTTGGAAGGAGCTATCTTCCTTCAGTACAACTTATCATCCATAAACAAATGGATAGATAGAGAGGGTCGATAGGATCTTGGAAGATATGTTGAGGATGAGTTGTTATGAGGCATTATGGGCGGAATTTTAATACTCCCATCAGCTACAGTGATCTAGTGTATGGGGTTCTTATTGGACTCGACATGTTCGGAGACATAGAGAAGGAAATGCAGGTTATAAAGAAGAATCTAAAAGAAACATAGGATAGACATAAGATTTATGTTGATTAGCACAGGGTATTCAAAGAGTGTGAGGTTGCGGAGCATGTGTATTTTCACATCAAGCCGAAGAAAATCTCTTTGACGATTGGTTCATCTGCTAAGATGGTAACATAGTATTTTAGACCTTTCGAGATCCTTAAGAGGATTGGACCAGTGGCATATCGACTTGCACTACCTCCAAAAATGAAATTACATGATGTTTTCCATATTTCATTCCTTAAGAAGTATATAAAGGATGTTGATCATGCTATTGATTCGTCTGTATTATAGGTGGAGCAAGAAGGAAAGTTGTAGCTAGAGCCTCACTGCATACTACATCAGAAATATTTCATTCTTAGGAACATAACCATAGAAAAAGTTAAAGAGTAGTGGAAACACTTTGGGCCTGAAGAAGGTACATGGGAGATAACACACCAGATGTGGGTCCTATATCCTTGATTATTTTTCGGTTGAAGAAAAATGATTTTCATTTGATGTTGGTATATGTTTGGTGTATGTCTTATTGATGTTTTGGTATATGTATGTATGTATATATATATATATATATATATATATATATATATATATATATAATATATATAGATATGGATGTAAATAATGCCATGAGCTTAGTCATAAATTTATAATAAATGATATGGGTGTCATGTTATTATCATTGTTATATTGTCATGTTGTCATGGTGTTTTTCTTTTGAGCAGTTATTTTAGTGTAAATATTGCATCAACCTAAGTTATAAATCTCCATGGGAATTATGTTTTATTTTCAATGGTTTTGCCAAGGTCATGTTATGGTTTAACACCGAGGATGGTGTTCCCCAAGGGTGAGGGTTCTGTAACAACCATCATGAAAAAGACATGTAATAAAACTTAATAAAGGAAAAATATATCCATGGTTAAAGGAGACTTATTCCAAGATGAATGATTGGCAAAAGATATCCTAGTGGGCATCACTTGATGTCTGTTTTGTCTAAGGAAAGCTAGCAAAGGATAAGGTAAAGGCATTAAAAGGATAAAGGAATTTTTCACACATTTATTTATGAAATTAAGGAAATTAGGAGAAAAGGAATTTGAAAGGTCATAGGTTGTGTGAGAGGAGGAAAATGAAGGAAAATAATGGAAAATGAAGAAAATAGAGGCCTCATTTATAAAAAATCTTCTTCGGATCAGCTCGTAACCTTTTTCAAGTTTATCTTTATAGATCTCTCATTATTCTATGTCTTGCTCTCACTCTTCATTGCTTGGAGTTTTCTTGGAGCACTCTAATTTGAACCAAGGAAGGGAAAGGAAAGCAAGGATCAAGGAAGGAAAGGATGACCAGAAAGCTTTAGTAGGAATACTTATTACAGAGTAATTTGTCACTCTGCTGTCACTTCCTCGTCCTTATCACGAAGAAACCTAGTAGTGAATATTTTGTTATACTTTCACCATGAAAATTGTGGAGAGATAGAACCAACTCCAAAATTATAAATTCTTTGGATTTTGATAGAAGAACATTAGTCTTAGATGGCAAAAGGCTAGTCTTTGGTGGCTAAAACATGAGGAGGGAGAGTTAGAGCTTGCAATGCATTTCATGTCAAGCTAGGGTAGGAAAAGAGTGTTCAGAAGGCATGTAGCAAGAATTGGATACTGCAAAGGACATCTCCAATGTCAAGGCTTTGTTTGTATTTCCCTTTGAAGTTTATTTTAATACAAATAATGTTTTATTTCCTATATCGGGTGTAATATTACATTCATTAGCTTATAACTCATTGATCTTTTAAGTAGATGAAATTCCATTTTATGTTATCACTTTTGTTGTTGTTTCTTGCGTGTTTGTTTCATGTACTTGAATGAAAGGAATGAAAGGAAGTTGAAGCAAGGAAGAAATATCACCATCGATTGGATTAGCATTATAAGAGGTAGGCCCTCTTATTCGATTCTAATATAAGGAAATTTACATTTTATTGTCTTCTTTGTGGCTAGACCCACTCCCTTGGGCTAGAGGGAATGTCTCTTTCCGTAGAGAGAATTTCCGTACACCACAAATTGGCGACTCCGCTCGGGAAATACATCTCCTTTTCATCACTCTGTTTTTTCTACTTGTGTGCCTAGTTTGTTTATTTATGGTCTTCTAGATCTGTATTGACTAGTTTGAAGGGATATAGACACTAGCCCACACTTTGATGTCTTAATTCTGGCCTTGTGTGAAGTTCCTTTTTTTATTTTTTCTTTGAATCCCTCAATGATCACTATTTTTGGCCAAGTAGTCGCGTTGATGAGCCCTAACAATGCTAACGTTTTCATGACAGTCATGTCGGTCATGCTAATCAGCTCTAGTTTTAGCCCAAAAGTTGTGCCAGTCCCTAATTTGAGTGGCAGTGTGTCTTAACCCTCACACTCTTCTTCCACCTAGAACTGACTAGGATGCTTTTTTTCTTGGCTTGGTTGATTGATTGGCTTGAAGTTTCACTGCTTGATCTTTTTGCATTTTTGGATAGTTTCTATGACCATAGGGAATCTAGGTCAATTACTGTTCATTTGTTTTTTTACTCATTGTGTCAAATTTTTCATTTGCTACTTCATTTAAACCATCTTTTAGCCACAACATCTTCATTGCTTCATTTTCAATTAAATAAGTGAAAGAGTCTCATTTGTTCTCTTATTTTGAGTGCTTCCATTCTCTTTCCAATCATAGATTACATTGCTTGGTTGTCAAATGCATTTATGTGTTTGGTTTGCTTGATTCGGGGAAGAAGTTGCTTTTAGTTTCATTTATGATGCTTTGGATTTGATTGATGCCTTTTTTTTTTTGGGAATTGTGAAAATTTTCATTAAAGTGCTTTATATGAAAGATTCATTTTGCATTTTACGAAAAGAAGAACATCATTCTAGTTTACTTAAGAGAAAATATTGCATTTGTAGTGTTATTGTGAAGCTAGAATTGCATCATCATAGGCAAGAGAAATGAAATAGATTTTTTTTGTTGTTAAAGGAAGATTAAGTGCATTTAGGAAATGTATTAGTAAAAGATTTCATTCTTTTATTGTTGCGTTGATTGTGTGTTCTCTATCCCTCAAATAATATAAAATTTCATCGAGGAGTTTTCATAGCTACATATAGGAGTTTTCATATCATAGTGGTAGGTCCTTTGAATTGAAACCTAATTCAAGATCAACTGTTAAAAATGATTGAATTAACCTAAGGAGCCACTGAAACTTAACACTCACAATTAGTGGTCTAGGCTAAAGACATGTTCGGACATCACTAAAACTATTAGTTGTTGTTAACTTTAGACAACACTAGCATGAACTTGTGATCCCCATAACTTTGTGTATATAATGGGAGACCCCTATAGGTTGCAAGCCTTTATCTATAGGAAGTTGAGTCGACCACCTTGTAAACGTGATACAACGTTCTGGAGATTGATTGCTCATACTTTTAGGTTCACTGGAAGGTATTCTGTAGGTATATATTTACATAATGTTTTTTTTAATTTCATTGAAATAAAAATATAATATAAAATTTCAATAATATTGTTTCTATTAAATTTTAAAATTATTACTATAGTTATTAAATATAAAATATATTTTCACAACATAAATTTGAAATTATTTAAAAAATAAAAATATATGATAAGTATATCTTCTTTAAAGTAATTATGCTATTATCTTAAAAATAGTAATCCATTAAACTTTTGAAAACATAAATAGGATTATATTATATTTTTTTATTCTTCTAGTAAAAATATATTACATTTTTACATTTTTTTCTCCTTAAAATTAGATTTTTTTAGTTTTATTAATTTGAGAATAACAAGTTCAAAATATTTTTTCATTTAACAAGTATATATTTATACATGAATGTTCATGTAAAATTGTTTTAATAATCAAAAGAATTTTAGCTAATCATATATAACATAAAATTCTTACATTAAATTATTTTTAAAATCAGACCTATATTACTTTATATCCTTAAAATTTACTATTTCAAAAAATAATACAACATTTTATTATTTCTCTAAAACAAATTAATTAAAATAAAAGAAATTTTTTAAAATAAAACATAACCTAAGAATAATAATAATGGAAATCAAGTAGTTCTTGACTAAATATTATTATATCACAATATATTAAAGGCATAACAACATTCTTATAAAAAAATAATTAAAAAAAAAACTAAACATTTAAAATAAAACCTAAACAGAAAATAATAATGATATAAATCAGATATTATTTTGAATCAATGCTTAACTCAACATGATTACATATTAGTACATAACCATAAATATAATTTTCTCAACATCCAAACATTAATATGCTTTATATATTTCTCATAATAAAAATTAAAATAACGTTATGAAATATCACAGTATCAATAAGTTTAAAAAGCACACATATACGAAGAAGGTTCAAACCAATAGCATACAACAAAATAAGGTAGACTATAGTCCATTCCTAAATTCACTTTAGCTAAGCGTTGGAACCATCCCCAAACATAGAAACTAATCTTTCTTTATGGATTTGCACATAAGAGACTTGTGAATGTAAGGGATCAAGCCTCCACCTAAGATGGTACCTTTGATCAAGGTATCAAGTTCTTCATCTCCTCTGATGGCCAGCTGCAGATGCCTTGGGGCGATATGTTCCAGGTTGAGATCTTTAGTAGCATTTCCTGCCAATTCTAAAATCTCTGCAGTAAGATACTCCAGAGTAGCTGTAGAATATATGGCTGCAGTAGCTGCCACCCTTTGATTTTGAGATACTCGCTACTTCAAATGACTGTGGATCGGTCCCACTGGAAACTGCAATAAGAAAAACATTCTAATCCACATATTATAGTAGCCATTTGTGAGAGTATTTGAATTGTGACAAAGCTTCAAAGAAGATATTTCTTTCAAGGAAAAATGTTGCTAGCATTAATTCATTACAATCAAGATTTCGAAAATAAATGGAGAGAAATGCAAGCGAAAGAATGAAAATAGCTTGGATAGAGTTCAACATATTAGAGGAATGTTTCACACACTTCTTCATAGTATTTGAATTATTATATAGTTTTATTGATGATGTTTTCTTCACTAAAAAAATTCAATGGAATTGTTATAAGACTATTTCTCTATGTTAAAAATTGGGTTAGTTTGTATTATGGTTCACTATTACTGGAGTACAAGAGCATCAAAAAACTAATTCAACAATTTAGTGTATGTACTAATAGACACACATTGTACATAATTGATTGACATCATATAATATACATTTGATTTAGTTTCCATATAGTATGTTCTACATTAGTAGAAGGTAGTTAGTCTACCCTTTTGATTGAAGTGAGCCACTAGTTTTGTTGTTAGCTAAAGCTAGCTTGCATAGATGGCAAGCAGATGTGATCTTGTGGAAATTTTTTTTTAAGAATGTCTATGGGTTGAAGGAATGGTATCAACAGTGGCATGAAGAAAATGTAATTTGGTAGGTGCATTAGAAAACTAATATGGCCCCAAACACTCAATAACTTAAGTTGAATCAAGATTTTGATAGTCAAATTTGTAGAAAAATGATAAATGCAAATGCAAGTAAAAGAACTAAAAACATGGCCCACAAAGTAAGAGAGGCCAGTATTTCAAAGGTAGAAGTGGTACATGATCAATACATGGACATCAAGGTAGAGTATGTCTAAATATGACAGTTGCAAACATGATGACAATGGGACACTAATGAAGCTTGGTGGAGCAAGCATATAGGACAACTGCAAGCATGATGACAAAGGGGCAACAATGAAGCTTGATGTAGCAAGAAAACAGGACAACTGCAAACATGATGACACATTGGATAGCTGCAAGCATGGTGAAGCATGGATAGTGATAGCATGGTGAAGCAGGGACCCATCGGCACATTGCTGCAAGTTAACTGGGACAACAATATAGTACTTGGTGCAGCAAGTACACAGAGCAACAATGGTGCAGCAATCACATGGGTGAGGAAGTATCACAACCTACAAGATTGCCAAATACTAGGACAATAGTGCAATGTAGTGCAACATGGCGCAACACCGTGAGGTTCATGATAACGAGAATCAACTTGTCTTCAATTGATCTCATGTATCATCTTCTTAGAGATGATCTATGATATTATTTAGACAAGTCAAAGTATGATCTATGCTCTTGGACTTCTGTTGTAAATCTACTATCTCTCTATCTATCTACTAATCTATTGAAGAACATATAAGAAGAATAATAAGAATTGATCAAGGGTTTCCCCATATTGGGGTTTGTTCCTGGCTAGGGCCACATCTTGTGTCCTCTCCTCTTTTATTGTCTTCTGAGATTTATGTTTATGTTCTATCTCCAGTTTAATTTAACGTTGATGTGATTGCTAATCTTGAAAATATATTGATCTAACTTTGAAAATTGAATTAAATTGCTATAAACATAGAACATACATAAACTTAACACTATTGCAATCCTAACAAAATTTAGCAAGGAGGATTGACTAGCATTTGATTGAACATTGTATAGGAGGCTTATGTTCTTTTACAAACTATTCCCTTTAACAAGCACACCCTTCTTGCTTCAATATATGTTCTCTTTTTAATATAAGCTTTCATACTATTAGCACTCTATATTTTTCAAGGCTCAAGAGGAAAATTGGAGAGGTAACCACAAACCTCTTCTCTACCATAATGAGGGATCTCTCTATGTGAATTTTCAATCACATTCTTAGGGTTTAGGTTAGTATTGAACATCAAAATCTAGGTTTAAAAATTGTGGTTGGGTGATGAAGGAGAGGTCCATTGGGCATGGATTCATAAGAGTTTTTAGCAATCAATCACAAATATATAGAGCATCTTAAAAGAGGGTGAGGTAGGAAAATTCCTTTATCTTACAAAGTTGTTGAGCTAAGGATGGTATGAATAAGAATGATGATGTGTTAAATACAAATGGTTGCAAAGATAAATTTTATATTTAATTTCAAAAGGGAAACATTCATATTTATTAACATGGTAGATAAAAAGTAGTATGACTAAATTATACTCAAAATCTTCTTGTAAACAATTAACATGGTGCATCCATATATAAACTAGAAGGAAAGACAAATTTACAAATAGAGAGACAACATCATTTATCTTCCACAAAAATCTTGAAAGAAACTACCTTTGTATAGTTGAATTGAATCAAATGAACGATGTTCTCTTTTTTGGGCAATCAATCCTTTCCACTTTTTACAAAATATTTATAGTATGTCTGAAAAATATTCAGACTTGAAATAAAATTTATTACAAGAATATTATCTACTAAAATGATTTAGATATTTCCAAAACAAAACTAAATAGTATCATGGACATATTTAGATGTTTTTGACAACCTTCTAAGATTTTTGTTGATGATTGTCACTATAATTTTCCTCTTATGTTGAATGCTCCTCATATTTAGGGTTTTCTTTCCCTTTTGTTGTCACTCATCTGGAATTGTACTTGATTTACTGGATGAGTTCCAATATTTTATCCCATATGTTTTCTCTAGGAATAAGGAAGTTTACCATGCTTCTAAATCTTTCATCCGCTTGTGTATATGTTTCAAAAGTTGTTTTATTAAGAAACATGTGATGAATATCATGCTAGATAGAAAGTTCATATTGTAATCCTTCAATGAAAGATTATCCACTTATTATCGCTCTTAACCTCGCAAATTTAGATCTATCCCTAGCTACACTACTTAAGTTATCATGGTAAGTTTCTAATGGAATCAATTTTCCATTAGAAGCTTTTAAATGTGGAAGCCCTTTCTCTTGCAATACATTGAATTTTATGTTGTAGTTATTCCAGCTTATCCTTGGTTTTTGAGTTCAACACCTTGATGATTTTGTGTTCAATCTCAACTTTTGTTTGTTTAATTGTTGCCTTAACATACTCTACCAAATCTTCTTGTTGAAATATAATTTTAAAGATTGAGATTAGTTCAACTATATTGGCATTAATATTATACTGCATGTTTTGCTTATCTTCTACCAATATTATATTTGCTATTAATGATTGGTCTGCATACTTTTCAAGATGTTGAGTGAGCTTGAAGTTTTTATACACTTATGATATATGCATTATGAGCTTTAATTTATTGTCTTTTAATATTTTCATTGTTGCTAACAATATTTTATTTTCTTTGTTGGTCAGTGATAAATCTATGAGGGATTTCACTAATTTTTCAGATGAATTTGTAGTGGTTGACTCTATTCTTTCTTTTTGTTGAGGTTGTTGAAATTGTTTGATTTTTTAATGTACCTGTGGTTTCTATTCAATGTTGCTAACAATATTTTATTTTCTTTGGTTGTCAATGATAAATCTTTGAGGGCTTCCACTAATTTTTCAGAGGAATTTGCAGTGGTTGACTCCGTTCTTTCTGTTGAGGTTGTTGTAATTATTTGATTTTCTAATGTTCTTGTGGCTTCTATTCAATGTTGCTAACAATATTTTGTTTTATTTGTTGGTCAATGACAAGTCTATCAGGGATTTCATTAATTTTTCAGAGGAATTTACAGTGGTTGACTCTGTTCTTTCTATTGAGGTTGTTGTCATTATTTGATTTTCTATTGTACTTGTGGCTTCTAATGCTCCTTTTCTTTCACTGTTGAGGTTGTTGTCAATGTTGGATTTGCTAATGTTCTTTTGGCTCCTAATTTTTCCTTTTATTTCAAAGGTATCTCCATATCTGCCTTAATATTCTCAATTTGAACATTTTGTTCAACTATCAACTTCAAAAAATATTATTTTTATACATGGAGCTCAGTAATATATTTGGTGATTAGTGGGTGCTTTATAGTTACAATCTTGAGATTTTTTGTTCTGTATCATTTCCTCAACTGCTTTAATGTCACTAGGATCATATCTTAGTTTAATCACTAAATATTCAAGAGCTTTAGCTCTTGCGTATTTGGCCAAGGATGACATTCTTTCCATCTTAATATGCTAATGAATATTGTATGCTTCCATGACTGAACTTGTTAATGTTGAATATGTCATCTCACCATCTTGTTTATGCAAGTAAATCTAATCAATTGCATGAGTATTCTAGGTGTCAAAAGGAAAGACAGATGTTTTATAAGATTTTTCACTTTCACCCACTAGAACTATAGGTTCCAAGAAAGATAATTGGAAATGTCTATTCTATGTGTCAAATGAAGACACAGTGTATATTGGGTAGTAAAAGATAGTTTCCAGAATTGTGAATAAGTTGTGATCTTCAATGCTTCATTATTCCTCTTAATCTCTCTGTACCTAACAAAATATTTTTCTAGTTAGAAAGCATATAGTTTTCTAGTGTGAACCCTTTTCTCTAAGGATTCCTCTTGAGTGTTTTTTTTCTTTCTTCTCTTGAAAACTAAAAAGTCTGCAACTTGAGATCTCTATAGGAGACATACCTTCCCTTGACCTCTTAGTTGTTTTTTTTTTTATATAGGTGTTTGTAGCGCTGTCTAACTCACAATTTGTTCTTCAACCTAATGTAATGTATTATGTTTCCACTCTTCATTTGCATATTGTTGTATTTGTGGTATAGGTGTATGTGCATAAGGTGGGGTCTTCTCCTCCACTCTTAATTCTGAAATTATCCCTAAAGGATCATAAGACCATGTGAAACCCAATTTTAATTTCATTTGCTTCAATAAAACCTATGCCTCCTTTGTTTTTGTTGTGTTATTGAGGAAGAAAGGGCCAATCTATTCCTTCAGCTTAAAATGTGCATTTTCTACCTTGATACAAAATGCAAGTCATCAATATTCATCATTTCCTAGATGTGTTTTAAGGCAATGATTCTCCTTGGCAGAAAAACTAGTAACCTGTAAGGAGGGAGTTCAAATCCATATGTCCTAATTTCTATATAATTCTAGTAAAGACACTAGTCTCCAACCTTGGATTACCCTGTAAAATGTAAAAATCTCTTGATTTATGTTGAAATACTTGGATAACATTTGTTAAAATTGGCAACTAAAGCCAAACTCCTTGCAAATGAAGCTAGCTCTTACAGGGATCTCTCATTCAATTATAAAGTTGACATTATTTATATTTCAATTCAAAAAAATTATCAACATAGGAAAAATCATAAGGAGATTACATGTTTATGAACACATGAATTAACAAAAAGACCCAAAATGCTATAATCATGTAAAGTAACTATTCAATGAAATATCAATATTGGAAAACAGACTAGGATAACATTTATGTTGAAATCCTTAGATAACCTTTGTTAAAATTGACAACTAAAACAAACTCCTTGGAAATGAACCTAGCTCTTACAAGGACCTCTGGTTCAATGGTAAAGTTCCCCTACATTATATATATTTCAATTTAAAACAATTACCAACATAGACATTGGAAAAATTAGAAGGAATTTACATTTTTATGAACAAATGAATTAATTTTTATTAACAAATGAATTAACAAAAGAACGGGGAATGCTATAATCATGTAAAGTAACTATTGAAATGCAATATCAATATTGAAAAATAGACCGGGAATGTTATAATCATATTACTTAACTATTCAATGCAATTTAAATCTTGGAAAACACTAGAACCTATAGGTCAGCACGAGAGGAGCTAGAAACCTGATTTTTCCTCTCATTTTTATCGTTAGCAGCGGTGCATTTCCGGTTCCCTGAGAGATTAGCACCTTGGCTGGATTTATTGCACTTCACTTGCGGTAGGCCCTTGGCACCTTTGCCAATTTGATTCTCTCTAACAACCATTGTGTCTACCATGTATATACTCCCAAATACTCTAATCAAGTATATCTCTCTTATAGAGATGAAGATGGGGTATTCTTCCCAGATCCTACTATTAGGCACCTATACAAGAAGAACCCCTTTACATGTCATTAATTTTCGGTTGTCCAGAAGAAGAACCCACTTTACATGTCATTAATTTTCGGCTGTCCAGAAAGCATGGATTATTCAGCAAAAAAACAGCTAAACGGAGCACTGCAAAAGTGCAGAAGGACTATTTGTATTTGAGCATCAAAGGGAGTTGATGGAAGACATGACCTAGTTGATAATAAGTACCCAATGATGCCGAAGTAGGTATTACTAGAATACCTAGACAATGTTTTTCAGTTTTGAGAAAAGGTTGACGAGCACCTGTCTTACACCTCGACCTTATGATGTCTTTACATATAGATCATATATATGTTCCTTCTATGCTTATTTATATATATAAAATATTATATGGAAGATTGGGTAGGGTTTCGAGGCGGTAAAAGTACCTTTGAGGGAAGGTTAGGTTAAAGTTTGAAATAGCTTTCACTTGAAATTAAATAGTATTGTTAATATATTAAAATATTATAAAAGACTTTAAATAGGGGTGTGGAAATTGAAGGGGAAGGAGAAGTTAAATGTTTGTAAAATAAGAAAACATTGTGTAAAATTTAAGCAAGGGAAGATAAATTTTTAAAAATAACTTAAAAATTTTATTTAATTTTTTAAAATATGGATATAGTTAAATAAGTTTAAGAAATAATTAAAATTATTAGAGGAAATAAATTTTATACTAAAATTTAGAAATTTTTCCTAGTGGGTATAGAAAATTATATTGTAAATTATAGACCATAAATTTATTGCAAAATTAGTTAAAAACCTATGTCTGAAGTGATAATTTTTATTTGTATTTATTATTAGTAATTACTTGTTATTTCAAAAGATGTGTGGGTTGAGAGGTTCTATGCCAGCCAATATAAGGGTTATTAAGAATTATTTGTGTTCTAAAAGTTGTTTTTAATGATTAATAATTGGAGTGTTCTATGGAAGAGGAGGAATTGTTAGGAGTGTCCAAAGTAGCGTGAATGAGTGCAAAAAAATTCAAAAAAGCCTTGTAGAGGCAGTGTTTGAATCATGCTTTTGATAGTGAAAATGGATTGAGGACCATCAAAAACTTCTATTGCACCTAAAATTATAAAGTTTGAGAGCTTTTGCTTGGATTTACAAAAGTACCTATGGGGTTTTTTCAAAATATAGCTTGAATTTCCATAACTTTAGGTAGAAAAGGATCCCTTAATAATTTTGTTGAGAGGTACTATACCATTTAATATAAGGGTATAGTGGAGATGTTTCCATATTGGTATTAAATAATATTATATTTAAAATTCAAATAAAATTTTAGGGAGGTGCTTATTGTAGATTATTGTTTTTTGATGGCTTCCAAAATTCTTGGTGTTAGGATGAATTATTAGTTTATAATAGTTGTGGTTTACATATATTTAGGGAGGTTGTTAGTTCCTCATCAACCATTTGTTTTGAAAATTTCAATCAAAAACCAAATTACATTAAAAATTATAATAAAAAAATAAATTTTATGTGTGGACAAGATTCTTTTAATAAGACATAATTAGGGAGAGAAGAGTTATATATATTTAGTATAACAGGATAAATCCTCAACTAGGATTTAATATGGGTTAACTATATGATTTAAAGTTATATAGATAGATTTTAAATATTTTAAAACAAGTGAATATATTTAGACAATTAAAGTGAATATGTAGAGAGTCTCTTAAATGATCATTTGTCATTTGTGCCTAATAATTAATAATTTGGTTGAGAGGTGTTATATCGGCCATAATATGGGTATAAGGGAGATATTGTCATACAAGCATCAAATAATATTATATTAAAAAATCCAAAAATATGGCTAGGTTGTTAGTTTTCAGTTTGTGGAAAATAGCCAAACTTCCAAAAAGATTTTGACTAACATTCCATAGAAATTTTGGGAAATTTTTGTGCTTAAGCGTCACTATTTTGGGTTCCTTAACTTTTTTTTATGGTTTTGAATTCATTACACCATGAAAAAGTGATTTATATACTCCCTTGGTTGGATTAAAAAGAAAAATCTTGGAAAATAGTCAAACTTCCAAAAAGATTTTGACTAGCATTCCATAGAAATTTTGGGAAATTTTTACACTAATTAAGCTTCACTATTTTGGGTGCCTTAACTATTTATTTTATGGTTATGAACCCATTACCACATCAAAAACTGATTTATATACTCCCTTGGTTGGATTTAAAAAAAAAAATTGAATGGCTAAAAATCACTCTCTTGGAAAAATTGTGGTCTCCATGGAAAATAAATTAATAGTTGTGGCTTTGAGGTTGTTTCATGTATCTAGGGATGTTTTTTGTTCTCCATCAACCATTTATGTTTAAAAAATCAAACAACAATTAAACTATATTAAAAATAATAGTAATAAAATTAAGCATGTTTACTTGTGGACATGATTCATTTGGTACATTATGATAAATGACCAGTTAAAAATTGATTTGTGTTAACCATAGGATTTAAAGTTATATACATAAATTTTAAATACTATAAAAGAAGTGAAAATATTTAGAGACATTAAGTGAATATACAGATTACATGTAATCTAACTTTATGAAATGGTCTTTTTCATGACATATTTCTAGTTCATTTTAATCAAAATCAAATAAGGATTTTTAAGAATTTGAATTCAAATTGTTTAATATACAAAACATAAGATCTTTTTAAAGGATTATGCATTCAAAAATATATTTTAAACAACAAGAAATCATATTCATGCTTCAAATTGTATGCTTATATTCGATGGTGAAAAGGGTAATTTCATGGATACGTTAGACTAATCCAATGATAATGTATCATTTGATTCTAATAATTAATAATTGGGTTGAGAAGTGGGCATAAGGGAGATTTTGCCGCATCACCATTAAATAATATTATATTAACAATTCAAATGAAAATATACGGAGGTACTTACTTTTCAGTCTCGTTTGAGGTGGTATTTACACATTTGAGTCTTGGGATGAACCATGGTTCTCTAAGAGATGTGGCTTGGAGGTCTTTGAATATATCTAGGAAGGTCACTAGTTCCCCATCCACCATTTATTTTGAAAAAAAAAATACATTAGAAATAGTAGTAAAATAATTAGTTTTATATTTTGACATTATTCCTTTAATAAAACCTAATCACACTGACAAGATTTACAAAACAAATTTCCCTAACCATAGGATTTAAATTTATATAGATAAATGGTCCACATGGTCTATACCACTTTTAAATTCACTTGAAAAAAATCTAGCCAAGTTATTGTGGCAGAAGGAATGGGTTATCCGTTAGTGATTTTCATGACTTAAATGGACCTATACCTCTATGAATCAAGCCACAATTTGGAGTTACAAGTCATCTTAGGACACACTTTAGCAAACCAAAAAACAAGTGATATATATAAATGAGAAAAGATTCAAATTTTTATTCATAAAGAAAATCTATTTAATACAATTAAGTTAAGAAAAATATTACAATAATAACTAAAAGTGAAAAAAGTCTCAGTAGTGCATGTGGTTGAGGATGGGCCTTCTTAGTACGGTGACCTCTCTAATCAATGTCAGTTAAGGGAGTAGACTATGCCTTTTCAAAATTTGTATTCATTCTGTTTATTATACTTTATTTATATATACAGATATTATATTAATATTATATATATATGTGTGTGTGTGTGTGTGTGTGTGTGTGTGTGTGTGTGAACTCATTTATACATTTCATCTATTGTTTAATTTTTGTATATCATGGTGAATTATTAATTAGGTAAATTGATCTAGTCTTATAGCTTTTATGGAAGATATCCTAGGAATTTATGACTTAGAAAGACTCAAGACTCCATGATGGTGGGGAACCTACTCCTCAAGCCTTGTCATAGTAGACCAAAGATAACACCTTGTCATATTTGAAACGAGGTGGATGGGCTAATATCCCATTGTACCAATCACACCACCATTTCACAATCAGAATTATCTAACCTTTGAACGTGATTACCAAGGACATATGGATTTGTAGGGTGAGACTATATGAAACCTCTTTGAATTTCATTGGAGTTTTTCCTTAGTTCTGAGGGATGTCCCTAACCTTCTCCTACTTATGAAACTTCTCAATTATGAGTTTGTGTACATGTTATTGTTTCTTGGATGCTCCATTTGATTAGTATGAAAATTAACTTTGTTTGTGGTTTCCATCACATTTTAACATTTTGGGATAAGGACCTTCTAATGTCAATAACTTAAAATATCTTTCGCATCAAGATCCTCATATTGAAGGAACATACCTAGGGAAATTTTCCATTTCTTTCTCTTGGAAGAAGATATTTCTTCATTGAAAAAGATTTATGTGACAAAATTATTAAATTCAAAGTATCTTTAATCGAGGAGAAAGAATGTTTCCATTTCTTCGCATGTGGATTGAGTTATGAATCTAATGGAATATTATTAAATACTTGTAAGGAATAACCTTATGCCTTTTTTTACTTTTTTTTTAAATACTAAAAATACAACGATAAGAAAATAACATTGGGAACTCAAAAATTATTATGAATTCTATAAAAATTTCCTTAATTTCACTTCATTGAACATATCATATAATTTACATTTTATTAACTAAACCCTAATGAACTCATACAAAATAATATTATAACAACATAGGTATCGTTCACAAGGAGACGAACTTCAACTTGACCTACTGCTAATTTCCATCCTTTGTTGTGAGTCACCTCCAAGTGTGAATGTCGACATGCTTAATCTGAATGCAATGACAAACGAGTTGACCTCCCAACCTACTCCTTGGGTACTCTCCTTCCCCGTGGACCCCAAAGCTACAATGGGGTTGTACAAAGAAGGAAAGTAATAGCTCGTAGAGGAGAGCACTCTTTGGCTAAAGTGTACCCTCTCTAAAGTCCTCTACCTCACCAAAATCACTAAAGCTCATAGTCATTACTCTCACATAGTCTCATCCATCTAACAATAGGGTAAAATGTCCCTTATCCCATGGTCCGACCCTTCTTTTATAGGAGTCTTGATAGGTGACACTTGGCCTTTCTTGCATAATTAATTATTTTTGATAATCCAATATTTTTATTATTGACCCACCCATGTGTCACTCTCTCATCAAGGATCTCCATAATTATTTAGTTAAATTTTAATTTAAAAATAATATTTTTCCTCACATCAACAAGATTTCATTTTCTTCTCCTAGTTGTCTCTTGATCCCCTTTTTTATTCCTTAATTTATGTTCATTACTAAACTCAATTGATAAGTCAAGATTTGATCCCCTATATAGTCACTAATTTAACTCAAGTTATCTCTTAGATGGATATTCTTAACTTGGTTGTTGCCACATGGAGGTTCTCTAAATTTCTCTAAAATGTAATTTACTAATATTATCTTAAATCACCATCCTATTCTCTTAATTAGGTTTAACTATTTTATGATTAATAATTATCCATATATTTATGTCCCTCTTTCCGCTTTTTACCTAATTAATTACATTATCTACCTAAAATTTTTCAACACGGGAAGGGTAGAGTTTTTAAGGTAAAATATTTTATTTCTTCCTATGATCCCCTTAACCCAAGTTTTATTATTCATTTAATTACATCGGTTCTAATAATCATTTACCACTTGATGTGAATTTACATGGTTTTCATATGCTCATTATATTTATTAATTTTTTTTTTTAATGATTCCAAGGGTGCCAAATTTGGTCGTGCCCTTCAATAACATCCCTTGAAGTTCCAAGGGTGTCATGCCTAACAGTTTATTTGTGATGCCAAGGGTGCCAAGTTGGTCATGCCCTTCAAGAAATTCCCTTGAAGTTCTAAGGGTGCCATGCCACTTTCCCTTCAAGCATTCAGTGGATACAAGGGGAAGGTATAGGTGCAACGACAGATTCCACTATCATCCATCATGGCTATCATCATCATAACATCAATGGAAACATACATATCCATCAAATCTATCAACATCTAACATAAATAGAAAACATACCTACCCATCAAAGCTATCATCATCATAAATTGAATAGAGAACATGCATAAACGTTAATGTTACGATCATAATAATACTAATACATAACATACATAACCATTGATTCTATATTCACCATAATATTAATGGAGAACATACATAAACATGACAACCACTAATATCACAACCACCAATAATAGAGTCATGTGTGTGGACCCTCAACTTGAGGTCCTCAAAGAATAAAGTGTGGGCTTTAGGGATAAATAAATGTTAATGTCATATCACTCTCAGTCAACTTGAGCGGGGCACTACAATATTTAATATCACTTTTCATGGATGTACAATTCATCTTAGGACTCATGTTATCTAGCAAACCAAAAAACAAGTGATACATATAAATGAAAGAAGATTCAAATTTTTAGTCATAAAGAAAATCTATTTTATGCAATTAAGTTAAAAAATTATTACAATAATAAATAAAAGTAAAAAGGTCAAGTCTCACTAGTACATGTGGTTGAGGATGGGCCTTCTTAGCAAGGTGACCCACGATCAAATGTCATAAGGGGAACTAGATTATGCCTTTTCAAAATTTGTAATTCGTGAGTTTATATATATAATATATAAAATTATATATAATATATATAAATATATAAAATATTAAAATACATTTCATCTATTGATTAATTTTTGTATATCATGATGAATTATTAATTAGGTAAATTGATCTAGTCTAGGCCTAATATTAAATCTAGTGGGTTCCACAATAAGATGAACAATATATCTCATAGCTTTTATGGAAGATATCCTAGGAATTTATGACTTAGAAAGACTCAAGACTCCGTGATGGTGGGGAATCTACTCCTTCAGCCTTGTCATAGTAGATCAAAGATAACACCTTGTCATATATGAAACGAGGTGGATCGGCTAACATCCCATTGTACCAATCACACGACCATTTCACAATTAGACTTATCTAACATTTCAACATGATTACCAAGGACATATGAATTTGTAGGGTGAGACTATATAAAACCTCTTTGAATTTCGTTGGAGTTTTGCCTTAGTTGTGAGGGATATCCCTAACCTTCTCCTACTTACGAAACTTCTCAAGTATGAGTTTGTGTACATGTTATTGTTTCTTGGATACTCCTTTTGATCAATATGAAAATGAACATTGTTTTTGGTCTCCATCACATTTTAACATTTTGGGATAAGGACCTTCTAATGTCAATACCTTAAAATATCTTTAGCATCAAGATCCTCATATTGAAGGAACATACCTAGGTAAATTTTCCCCTTCTTTCTCTTTGAAGAAGCCCAATAAGCCTCAATTTCGATATTTCTTCATTGAAAAAGATTTATGTTACTAAATTATTAAATTCAAACTATCTTTAATCGAGGAGAAAGAGTATTTCCTTTTCTTAGCATGTGGATTGAGTTATGAATCTAATGGAATATTATTAAATATTTAATACCACTTTTCTTGGATTTACAATCAATCGGGTTTTTTCTTATAGATAACATTATGGTTATCTATCATTGAATAAAAGAAATTTTAGTCATAAATTTTAGCTTTAGGCTCAATTTATCTTTATATCAAGATTTCTAATTTACACATGGAGTTAATGGAGTTCATGAAGAATGCAAAACCACTCTTTATTGTTTGCATATTCTCTATCTTCATTTTCTACATGGGTGATATTTCCTGTCCTGCCTCTTTAATTCTTACATGCCAAATCTATGAAAAAAATGCATAATGCTCTAGGTACCTTTATTGTTTTTACTCTAGAGATACTAGATTCACTAACATCTACCTCTCTCTTAGTCTACCATTATTGTTAATTTTAGTACGAGTATTCAAAAGAATAATCATGGAATGTGATGATTGTAGTTGGATGAAATTATTGCAAAATAATTTCCCTCCATTATAGGGTTTAAATTAAGAATGATCACCTCGTTTCTTCTTATATGAATCAAAATTCTTAATATGAAAAAAAGAGTGAAACCCCAAGCCCTCCATGACTATCCTTAACAAGGCATATCTAATTTCAAAGAAAATTATAACTAAGAAAAGTATCTTAACTCACACTCACCTTTAGATATAAACAACAAAATTTTCAGTCTAGGGATTACTAGGGTGAAGGAGATGTGTTAGAAACAAGGAAAATATTGAGAGAGGAGGTGAATGAGTATTGTAGGAATTTTAAAATTTTGTTTTATTTAGTAAATATATTAGGACACCAATAAATACTTCAACAACTATATATTAGCATCACGAGAATCAAACATTAGAAGAAAAATTATCACACATAGATCCTTAAAACATTTCTTCAACTTACTTCACAAAGGAGAGATTCTACTTACTATTACAAATTTCTATAGCTACAACCAAAAGGAATATATTATTCCCTAATTCATCAATTACATCTCAAAGGAGCTACAACACCTATTTTATCAGCTATCATTGAAAGGATATCCAACACTTAACTATTTAACAACCACTACTTGAAAGAGCTAAAACCTCTCAACAACAAGCTACCACTATCTCGACCTAAATGATTCGTCTTTCGTAGAATTCTCACACTAAAATCATGAAGGCTACTTCTTTACATAAAAAAATAAGTTTCTAATTTCAAAGAGTTAACATAGACATCATATCATAACTTTAGCAGCCTCTAATCATTGATCAATTAATAATGCACATGAGAAGCATCAATATGTAACCAACACACCCACTCAACTAACAAAATTCTCTTAAAAAATTGATTATTCTAATATAGAAAGTAGGAGTGATATTTTTAATTATTGAATTTTCACTTAATTTCCAATATCAGAGGTTTTGATCTCATTAACTTCTTGTTTTTATATTTATAGAATGCCTTATTGATGTGTAGAATAAGTCTTAAATCTCTCATTTGATGTCTCTATCAGAAAATATGAGGTCAACTATTATTTTCCTCCATTCTTATATTTTACAATGTTTAGCAGTTTTTTTTCTAACTTTGGTAGACTCCAAATTTAGTGAATTTACTAAACTTTCCTATAAGCTATCCATTCCACCATCTGAGTTGGAAACTAATTCATGCATTCATTTTCAAACCTTAGTGCTCCATTCCTTTAGTTCAAAACCCCCAAATTCGGTATACATACCAAATTATTCACTCCCAAGTTGTCATGGAGTTAAGCCCTTAGTTTAGTGATGAGGTTCTTAACGAAAGAAACTGTGTGTAAGATTTTGTTGGCTCCTTTTGTTCCAAGCGAAAAGGGCTTATTTAACACAACAATATTCCACGACTCTAATGTAAACACTTGCATAGAATGTCATCCTAGTCTAAACTTGATCTGAAATTAAATAGGAACACAAGAAATTACAGATATAACAATAAATAGAGAAATGCAACAAAAATAACACTTAATTTAATTAATATCACAATACTAAAACATGCTTACAACATAATGGAAATAAACTAGCTCAAGCGATTGTAGCTTATCTATGAGAAGAGATGTGGTGGCTATATGCCTCTGAACTATGTTACAATGAGGCTCCAAGGTCTATTTACTATTGAGAAACAATGGAAAACCCAAAGTATCCAAAATTCGTACCCTAGGATATGAAGCGCCAAACTTGGAGGCCTCGTTTGGGTAAATTGGTACATTAATTTGATTGTGGTCATAACTTTGGCATACGATCTCTTTTGTTATATTATAATACCATGTTTTGAAGATCTCAAAGAGAACTCTAAGTGTCATTTGATTTCTCCAATTACCATGGAAATGTTGCTTAGGGCTTCGAATGTTCAGGACCCGAAAAACTCCCAAAGATAGTAAAAATGTGTTGTAATTAAGGAAAATAAAAAAAAGAAAGAGACAATGTTCAGGGTCTAGGTAAAATAGGTGGGTGGCCACTAATATCCACCTTCATTATTTGGCCCCCCTTTGGAAGAAATGGTCCTCATTGCATTGAGTGCCTCCATGAGATGGGGAAACTTGTGTTGAACTTCGTCCTTAGTGAGCCACTTGCCTTGGTGCAAGAGTTGGTCAGCTTTGACAACCTGATACATTTGGAGCTTCTCGTGGTGATTTTTCTTGATGTGTGTGTCCATGGTTTGATCACTTGTGGCATGTTCCATGCAATCTGGGTTTAGCTCTTTTGGTGTGAGTTTTTATGCAATGTGAGATGTGTCTAATAATGGTGGAAAGTATGGCTTAAGGTAGTCTACATTGAAAATTTGGTGTATACCAAGGAACAGTGGAATGTTGAGCTCAAAAGAACTATCCCTACAACCTTGGTGATGAATTATGGCCGATATCAAAGTGAGAGAAGCTTGCGATGGGTCCAACGACATACTCCTTCTGAAAATGTAGCCAAACTTTGTCACCCACGTGGAAGTTTTGTGGCATCCACTGCTGATCATGGCACTACTTTTACTTAGCATTGGATTTTTCCAATATATCATGGACCTACTCGCGGATGTGTTGAATATGCTCAATGAACTATTATCCATGCCAGCTTCAGACTTGACATGAGATGAATATGCCTGAGAAATTGAAAATGGTATGGCCACATTAGTGGGACATAATGGCCAAAATCCCAACCCGACCTCAAAGGGGTTTGGTCTGTTGAGCTATGGAGATCTTTTTCGTTGTTGTGATGGACATATGGGAGGATTTCATCCCATGTTTGTGGATGATTTGAGTTGTACATGTGCATATTATGTATGATCATCCTCTTGGTGACTTCTATTTGGCCATTAGTTTGGGGATGGAAAGCCATGGACTTAGAGAGTTTAGTATCTAACATCGACCAAATACTTGACCAAAATTCCCTTAGGAATCCGTTGTCACGATTAGAGACAATGGAATGTGGGATCCCAAAGTGTACCCACACTCACTTAGAGAATACCTTAGTAGTGGTCTGTGTTGTGATGCTCTTCTTGCAATCCGCCATAATGACCATTTTAGAGAATCTATCGATGACCATGAAAATGTAGTCATTCATGTGTTTAGTAGAAGGAAGACCCAACATGTAATCCATGGATATGAACTCCCAAGGTTGACAAGTAGTAGGAAGAGGAGTATATAGGTCTTACTTGTTTATGGTTGGTTTGGTAATGATAGAGGTAGTGGAGGATTTAATGTACCTCCCAACATCCCGACGAAGAATCTGCCAATAAAAATACTTTTGTAGTACTGCCACTATTTTCTCTTCTCCGAAATGTCGAGCAAATTGACTATAGTGCACCTACAAAATCATATTGTCACAGTTGCTTGAATGAGCAAAGATGTGTCCTAGGTGGCATAATCGCACATTGTGGAGTTAAAAATTTGGAACTTGCTTACCTTCAAGCAGTGTGTGGTGATCGACTAAGGAAATCTACAACATTATTCATGTTTCCATTCCTGTACTTAATGTTCGAATGGAATTGCTACATGTATGTTGACCATTTATGATGGTGATCATCGTGAAACTTCCCTTGTGTATGTGTGAGTTCTAGGGGTCAATGGTTTATGTGGATGACAATTTCCTTCCCCATAATGAAATGTTTCCATTGACGATGGGCCTAGACAATGGAATACATGTCTTTGTTGTAAGTGGGATACTTTGGGACTCTGTCTCAAAGTGTCTAACAGTGGCAAGCCATTGGATGTCCCTCTTGACTAATATTTGCATTGTCGGAGGTGTCTGTCTCAATCTCAAACGGTTGTTGTGGGTCTGGTAATTTGAGTGCTAGTCTAGAGGACGGGGGATTCTTCAACTCTACAAATACCTTTTGTTGGGTTTCATACAAAAAATGAATTGCTTTTCGTTCGCCCTTGGTGACTTCACCTAAAGGCAAAGTGATATGAGAGAACCACAACATAAACCTACAGTAGAAATTAGCAAGACACAAAAAACTACGAAGCTCTCTTAGAGTGGTTGGGCTCGCCAATCGCAAATGACTTGTATCTTTCCTCGGTTAATATGCACACCATGGTTATCAATGATGTACCCCCACATATTGAATGTGGGTCATGAAAAAACTATATTTCTCCACATTCGCACACAACTTGTGTTGTGGCAAGGTTTGAAGGACCTATCTAATATGTGGGAGGTTCTCTTCACAAATCTGGTTGTCAAACAAGATGTCATTTAAATACACCACCCTGAATGCATTGCTAAAGGCTCACAATATGTGCTCCATCAATCTCATGAAGCTTGTGGGGCATCCGTCAAACCTAATGGCATAACCAACCATTCAAAAAGGCCCTCCTTCAATTTCAAGGCAATCTCCCACACATCAAAGGGTTCATGTAACAACGATGGTGAAATTTCATGTAATAAAAGTTAATAAAGGAAAAATAAGACCACGGTTAAGGAACACTTATTCCAAGCTGAATGATTGGGAAAAGGTATCCTAGTGGGCATCACTCGATGTGTGTTTTGGCTAAGAAAAATTCGAAAAGGGAAAAGGAATTTTTGACAAATTTATTTTTTAAAATAAAGGCAATTAGGAGATAATGAAAGTGAAAGGTCACAACTTTTATGTGAGGAGGAAAATGAAGGAAAGCAATGGAAAGTGAAGAAAATAGAGGCCTCATTAATAAAAATGGTTGTGACGATTAGTTGGTAACCTTTTATTAGTTTAGCTTTAGCGCTCTCTCATTATTATCTCTCTCTCTCTCTCTCACTCTTCGTCACATAGAGTTTTCTTGGAGCACTATAGTTTGAAGCAAGGAAAGGAAAACCATGCAAGTATCAAGGAAGGAAAGCAGAAACAACCATCTTCAGCAGCAATACTTGTAGGTAACCTTTTGCATGTGATTCCCTAGCTGGTTTGTACATGGATGGATTTTCATGTTGGTCTATTCTTCTCTTGCTCTCATTGCCATTGTTTTTTGGGTCATGATAGTGGATTTTAGACTAGCATTGCCTTTTTCTTGATTCCATGGTGTTGGGATGCTTATTTTTGTTTTCGAGGTTTGGTCTGCTGGATGGATTCCAGAATTCAGAGCAGAGGTGGTCTCAAGTTCCATTCCCAAAGGCGTAGGAATCCCTTGATTCGTTCTAGTGGGATACATGATAAATCCTGAGGGAGAAGTCTCAGTGTAGGGCCTATTTATCTAGTTTCAATTGAGGTAAAGCCTAAGAGGCAAGGAGAAGGAAAATTCGTCAAGTATAGTGATGGATTTTAGATGGCATTCCATGTTTGGTTTAGTTGTGATTGGAGCACTCGTTTTGGTGTGATCACAGTTTGATGATGGTGGAGGTGGTTTAGCCTCTACACTCACTTGGTTTTGCTTGGAATGGTTGTTCTATGAGATACCACATTCATGCTTGGAATATGGCATGGGGGTGACTAGTTGAAAGAGAGATTTGGTTCAACCATGTCTATCGTTGGGTGGTATGTGGAAGTCCCGAACTGTGTCATATTTTCCTATGACTAATAAAAGCTAAGTTCTCTTACTTTTTCACTTGTGTATATGTGGATTAAATAGTTGTATTATCTCTCATATTTACATGCTTTTATGCTAGTTATAAACAAGGGTAAATTACTAGTTCATGTCACGTTTAGTTTATTTATTTACTTGAAATTGTTGAATGAATGGATGCAATAAATCATTGATGCTATAATAATTTATTGGGTATGGAGGTGACCCTTCTGGTTATGTTTCATAAGTTATTTCAGTCATTTATGCTCTATCTTGTATCGTAGACGTGTAGGTTCGATTAATGCCAAGTGGTTAACAAAATGTTAGTCCAGGTTGGGGATGTTTATGCCTAATCCTCAGGTTGAGTTTAATTCATTAGAATTGTTAACTTATTTTAATGAACCTCAAAGGTTCCAATAGGTTCTCGTCCGAGGTTGAGAAGTATAGGCTAGAAAAATGGGTCAAATTCTAGGATTTATAGCCCACAGTGCATAACCCTAGGGACTAACATTTTTGGGTGATGGTTGGGAAGAATTATAACTCACATTGATTGTTTCTAGGGTACGTTACTCTTCCCTAAGTTTCTCCAACAATAGTGGAACTCAGAGATAGGCTATCTGAGTGGCTCACTTCTCTCCTAAGGGGTTTTCTGATTGTGTTGGATGATTGTGTGTGATGTTCTGTCGATTCCACTCCCTTAAGGACACATAGGAGGTTGAATCCCATCATACTATCCTCTCATCTCATGTTTACCCTAGTTGGTGTGATTTATTTGGGTAGATCTAGGATGGGCTTTACAGATTTTTATCCAAGCATGGTTAACAACTCGGACTAGATGAGCAGTGTGTGTTGGTCTTGCATGAATTTTGGTTGCATGTGTATCTCTTACACTTGTGTTCCATTTTCTTGAAGAATTGCATCATGTTTATCATGATGGTAGTAAGGTTCGATGGGAAATTTGACAATTGATTTTCTGGAATGTATTGTGAGAAGTACATGACTGGTTACGTGATTATGTGCAAATTAATTTTATGCAACTTCAATACATTATTGTATGTTAGGTTACAATTTTGAGTATTTTGATTACGTGTATCAGTGTTGTAGCTTAGTTATGAGAATTGATCACTTATGCTCGACTACATGAGTTTATGTGTATCCATAGTTGACTAGGAATTTCTTATGTGTATTGAGGGTTGCATGTGCAAATGTGTACAATGGATTAATGGTTGTTGTCATGTATGAGGTCATAGCATGTTGTGATGATATGGGCTTGCATTGATGATTGGACCTAACTAGAGTAATGCTTATGTATTGATACATCTAATCGTGTATGCCTACATGTTACGATTTTTTTATAAATGTATCACATTGATTTTGGTGATCTTGTAGACAAGGTATCCTCCCTAAGCTATGCTAAGGTATGTCAATTTACTGTGATTTGGTTTATCTGACTATTGACATGGTGAATGTTTTCTATATAAACAAGGGGAACTAACCCAATCGCGAGCCGCAATTAGACCAGCTTTCATTTGGAATGACTAGTTCCAACAGGTTTTAAGGGACCCTGTAAACTACTAAATGCGTTCACAGATTGCTTTCGGGTTAAAGAATTCAATTAAATCAATGGAAATAAAATAGCTAACCTTGAATTATTAAATCCTATCTACACTAATTCTAACTAATCTACTCTAGTCCTAGCTATCTTAATCTATCTCGCAGGAGCAAAATAAAAGAGATTAAACACCATAAATAAATTCCAAGTCTGAAAGAACCAATTACTAAGTTCATAGATGAACAAGGTTGTATTAGAGCTTGATTGCACTCACATTACTCATACAAGAATACATATTCCTTTTGGTACAAATAAACTAGCAACTGGTGTTTAATACAGTTTTGAATCGGAGATCAGTGATAAGTTAACCATGTAATTAAATGATATTCAATAAAATAGGACTAATCATGAACAATATGCCATCAACATGGATAAATGAAAATCACATTTATATTCATGCCAGCAGAAACACCTTGCTTCAAAACACCTCCAAGCAAAAGGAAAAATAAAGCAGAAACCAAAGGCCTCTTCTTGGACCAAACAGTCCTTTTTATTAATAATAAGTCAAAAATGTTCCTTCCAAAACAAAAATCCCCTTCTCCTCTTCATAGGTGATACTTATGCAAGAGCCATTGACTCTAGGTCTACCCTACCTCTTCATCTTCCCCATTATTTTCGATATGCAAATCAAGCACACAGAGATAAGATAATCAGTGTAACCACTGACACAGAGAAATCATATTTGCAGGAGTGATTCATTTCCTGAGGAAGTAAACAGATGTTGGTAGAAGGGTGACTATGTGTTGCCTTCCCATGATGAAAACCGGGACAACTTTACTTTCGGAATTTACAGGCAATGCGTCAGGTTCCAACCTGAAATGCCTAAGGCCAGTTCTTCAAACACAACGCGTCTGCATACATGGCTCTTCGAATCCACTCCTGCGTCCTTTACTTCTCACCTGCATAGATAGCTATCATTAGCTTCATGATTGTGAACAATATAACAGAAATATTCACACAAAACATAAACAATGCCTTTATTAACACTTATAAACTTACCGGGAACAAGTGTGAAAATGCTTTATGCATAAAACATAGGAAAAATAGAATTTCACTTTCAATCCATAGGCTTTTCATGGTTTTCGAGGCTTCTTTTAATCACAATCGGCCATCGGCCCCTCCGCGAGTCGCAGAGCCCATGCCTTCCACTTCCCTACTTCCCGGATCTAGGGTTACATTATCAAGACTTCACAGTACCGCATTTACACTAAGACCCACTCCCCTTGTCATATCAAGAATTTTGAAAAACACAGGAAAGCAATGAAAATCCCACCCTGATCACTTAAGCTGGACCTCAAATTTTATATATTGAGGCTTATCAATATTGTCGGGTCTAGTGTATCGCATATCGTAATATGCACAAGCATGGCACTCTGACGATCAGGATATGCGACAGGGTCTCAGACCCGATGATATGTCTGTGTGTACCATATTTGATAGGCTCAGCAGGTCCACCATATAGCCGTGCGTATTGTGTGTAAGGCTCAGGCTCCTTCGATATGAGATATGGCCCTGGACCTGAAAACTTATATATATGCACTAATGCTACTGGTGGGTTCGTAACATAGGCTTGCCTTTGAAATGGGGACTTCAACATTTTTTGAAAAAAAAAGGAATATATGGGGAAAAACATGTCCATCCATAAGGCCAAACTTGAAGTGCTATACACTCCAGTTCATAATAATTGGTCAGTCGGGGGTATAAAAATATGCCTTATATGTAGGCATCGAGCACTATTGATTGCGATATGCAATTGGGATGGTAGACCCGATAGAATATATATCATGGTTAATATGGCCATCGGGTTTGGAGCATAGTGGCACACCTTATATGTATAAGCCTCAAACGTAGGTCTCAGACTCGACATATATGTATTTTGGATTATAATGCCATCGAGTTCGGCACCTTATGGCATGCGTTATGTGACGAGATTAAGTGCGATAGGAAAAAGAGGGATGGTTTATGTATGTTTGTGGAGCGTTTCATTGCAAAGAGTTAAAATGGAAATAAGGTGTGATAGAAGGTTTTGTGTCTTAAGTACACAAACGACTATATTGGGGTTGGCGGTGATTATGCATGCGGGCATACATATACCATGGATGCTTATGAGGATTTGAGAAGTCCTGATGACTCAGTAAAGAGTTAGCATCCATGTGATAAAATAGATCATTCGGAGGGGAGCAAGCTCAACTTCTGGGGGACCCATTTAAAATTGCTTATTAGGGAAAATTTTAATAGGGTGGTAGTTGTGGCCACAACAAATGGCGAACCATTGGCCGAACTAGTTGTCTCTATTTCCAAATAATCCTCAGATCAATAAAACATCTCGGTGTTAAGATAAACTTCAAATGAAAATTTTATAGATGGACAAGCATGGGTTCCACTTCAACATCGGTTGCTTCAGGTGGGAAAGAGACAAATAGCTTCTACTTACTGATAGGATTTTGATAGGCATTCTCCAATGGTAGTGTTATGGAATTTATTAACCTTCCTTTACCTATTTCCTACTTTCAAAAATCCTTTTGGGTCCATCACTAGTCTGTCATTTAGGTGGGTACCTCAGCTCTTTATTCCTCATCAAACTTGATGTACATATGTTTATCTACACTTTATATGAGAATTTCAATGCTATATTTTCATATGTTTGAATGGTGTGTAGTCAAGGATCATGCCATATTTTTAAACTGCTTAAGCAAGGTTGGGCTTGTTGTATCAACCAGTACTCTAAGCCCAACAATAGTCCTTACTCTAGCCAGCTTCCCAAACAATTTGTCCTTCGAGATTGGCATAAGAACTTGACATTTGATTTTCTTTTAAATAAGTCCTTCCAGATTCAGATACAAGGACTAGAGCACAATTGGATTTGCCACAAGGTATATGACATTGAGCTTAGCCCATGAAAGGAGGTTTACTTGTAGATAATAGGTATTGGACAATTTAGTGTGGTGAATGGGACCACTGGAGAATGAATGTAAACCTTATAGGTAAGTATAGGCTAGGTCTGAGTGGGATTACTTAAGATGCAACATTCTTCCATGCTAGTCTAGCTATAGTTACACTTTTTTTTGTTTTATAAAGATGCCCCTACATGCTCGAGATATCTAGGTTATCAATAGATCTAACATAGTTCCCAACAGATGCCAATGAGGGGTTTCAGTTTGCATTCCACCGCTGGTTTTCCAGTTCTCATCGGCTTATTGAAAATTTGTTTGATTTGCAAGGTAATGATGGATTTACAGAGAATAGAATTATCAATAGGTTAATGAGTGAGGGAAAGGCTAAATGTGGTGAATGAGGGAAAACCTAAGAAGTAAAATCGAGCTGGACGACCAAAATCAGCTGGCTGAAACGACTGTGATTCAAAACAACAGGGAAATAGACTTTGCAGAAAACAAATGGAAAAGACAGAAATACAACTAAGCCAACAACAAAATGAAATGAACTCTAACCTACACAGGAGGTAACCACCATGCGATGGCTACTATAAGTATCTCTTTAGATGCTCTCCATTAATAGGGAGCTTTTTAGTCTCTCGCTGTAACATTTTCAACCTGTAAGTGCCTTTACCAATTTTTTCAACAACTTGGAATGGGCCTAGCCATAGGTGTTGGAATTTTGTGTGTTTACCCTTTGGCTCACTCAGCGTGTTCAATTTCAGGACTATCTCCCCTACTTGGAAATATTTATCTCCCACCAGATGATGATCAAACCATTTTTTTACAATCATTTGGTGATTTCTGATTTTAATTTTGGCTCTGTCTCTTAATTCCTCCAGCCTCATCAGTTGGTTGATCCTTTCTTGAAGCAAGATCAAAGGGGCTCCTCTTGAAGCTTGGGATAGCTATAAGGAGGGAAGCGTAATTTTTGGAGGAAAGATGGCTTCCTTTCCATTGACAAGGAAGTATGGGGAGTTTCTTAAGGCCAATTTAGCGATGACCCTATCAGCCCAAGGGGAATTTGTTAGGGTGTTGTCCCAGTTCCTCTCGTTGTCAGTGACTGACTTGCGGATTATGCAGATAAGGTTTTTATTTGAAGACTCTTCAAGTCCATTTCCCTGGGGTTAACAATTTTCTGGATTCATTTATCAATAGTATGCTCAATTAGTTTTAGAGATGAAAAGTAAGAAGAATTATCAAATATGAGGGCATGAAGGATGCCATACCTATTGATAATGAATTTCTCAATGAATAATATTACCTCATCTTCGTTCACCTTTCAGAGTGGGATGGCCTCGATCCACCTTGTGATGTAATCAGTCATTGTGAGTATATTCTTACACTGCTGTGAAGTGTTTGGAGTGATCTCGCCTATGAAGTCTAGGCCCCATTGCTGGAAAAATTGATAAATGATAACAAGACTAAGGGGAACAATAGGCTTTCCTTCTCCTCTTGTGCTGGTTTGACACACCTTGCATTTGCGAGCATAGGCATGTGAGTCTCTGAACGCTGTCCACCAATAATAGTTGGCTCTTAATATTTGTTGAGTAGTCCTCTCTCCGCCATAGTGTCCACCTACTTGGCCATCGTGCATTTCTTTCAATACATGGTTGGCATCATCCTTCTCAAAACACCTCAGCCAGATTCCATCATAACTTTTTCTATATGATATGTTGTTAGCAAAATGATATAGATTGGATTTCAATCTGAGTTCTCTCCTCTCTGATGCATCCATGTGTTCAGGATAGAATCCCCACACTAGATAGAAGTGTATGCCATAGTACCATGACTTAGGGTCCAAAAAGGCTTTCGATGCTTCTCTCTCATACATCAAGGCTTCGTTACTCCATAAGGGCTCATCCGTGAGTTCCATTTGTGCATATTGCATGCCCAGCATTCCTCATTCTTCAGATGCCCATTTTCTGTCTACCAAGGCTTCTCCTACTAGCCTGCAAAGTCTGTTCCCTCAAACTATCTGTGCCGGATTTATCTCCAGGTCAAACTCTTGAAGGGAAGTTATCGACTTCCCTCTTCGTTCACCCATTTCTTTCTGCACGAAGAGGGCTCTTACATCAGGATGGGGAATGATGACTTTGGTCTTGGCCTTTAGCAAATAATGGCGGAAATGTTTTACGGCCTCAAAAAATGCATAGCCCTGTTTCTCCATGTCTAGGTAGTTGAGTTTTGCTCCTTGGAGATTTGAACTCATGTATGAAATGGGGACCTTATTGCCATTATCATTTTCTTGAGTGAGAATCATGGCATATGAAAGATCGGAAGCAAATTTTTATAAGAAGAATTCTTTACCGAAATTGGGATAGACCAATGCAGGAGCTTCAGCAATGGCTTCCTTGATTCACCGAAATGCTTCCTTTGCTTCATCGCTCCATTTATACACAACTTTTTTCTTCATCATGAGCTGCAAGGGGTGTACTATTTCTGCAAAGCCTCGGAAAAAATTTCTAATGAAATTAATCCCCCTGAAGAAAGATTGCATGGATTTCTTCTTGGTAGCAGTTGTATTCTCATGATGGTCTCTATTCATTCAGGATCAATAAAAATCCCTTCTTTAGAGAGGATATGACCCAGTAGTTTCCCCTTTGTGACTGCAAAGATACTCTTCTTGAGATTTAATGAAGTTCCATATCTTCAGCATCTTTTGAAAATTTGCCTCAGATGATAAATATGATCCCTTCTGTGATATGAATACACAGTGATGTCATCCATGTAAATTGCCACTGATCTGTTCATCAACCCTCGGAAAGCTATGTCCATAGCTCTCTAGACTCTGGTGCCCATGTTAATAAGCCCAAAAGGCATTATACAATATGCATAGGTTCCCGATTTGGTGTTGAAGATTGTCATAAGCTAATCCCCATGAGATACTAATACTTGATTATATCCTGAAAACCCATATCATAAGGACAACCTTTCAGACCCAAAAATGCACTAAAGGATGTGTTCCATAGAAGGGACAGGATAGTTATCCTTTTGAGATGCTTTGTTCAGGTTTTTGAAATCAATACACAACCTCATGTCTCCATTTTTTTTTTCTGACTGGCATGAGATTGGCTACCCAGTGGGTGTGTCTGACCGGGAAGATGATTTTAGCATCCAACATCTTGTTTAATTCTTTCCTCACCAATGGTTCTAGGTTTGGATGCATCTTACGTAGCTCTTATTGGTAGGGCCTAGCCTCCTTTTCCAAAGGGATCACTTGCTGCATAACACTGGTACCAAAGGTCTTTATATCTTCATATGTGCACACAAAGATGTCCTTATAGTCTTTAAATAGCTTGAGAAATGCATCCTTTTCTTGTGGAGAGCACCCAAGGCCTAGATTGACATTTTTTGGGTCTTCTTTGGTCCCAACGTTGACCATTTCATACTTCATGGATGAGCTATGCATTTTGCAGTTAGTCGGTTTCTTGAATTTATCATGCAAGTCATACAAGTGGTCCATCTTAACAGCTTATTTTGGAATCACATTGGGCTGATCCTTTTCCTCATTTTCCCTCTCATTGATAAGCTTGTCATGCTCCTTTTCATCAATGACTGCACTCTTGAATGTCTTCTCGTAGTGCAAGAACTCAAGGATTTTCTCATCATCTTCGAACACCTGCCAATTCAAGATGTTCTTAGGCATGGATGGTCTAAAAATCAATTCAAGAGAACATTTATTTTTCTTCAATCTAAAATTAGTCAAAATTTTAGCAGCTACATTAGACATCAGATGAGCATCTTGGTTTTTCCCGCGAGGTATGTATGTGATATTAAAAGAATCAAAACTATTAATTAAGTCCCATACCTCATGTTGGTACCTTACCAGGTGTGGTGAATTGCAATGTATCCTTTTCCTTACCTCATCTATGATTATTTGTGAGTCACCAAAAACTTTAAGATTTTTTACATTCATATCAATGGCTTTCTTCAGGCCTTGCAGCAAGCCTTTATATTCTGTTGTGTTTCTCGTGCATGCAAACTCCAACTGGTTGGCCATCAAATGTTGGTTCCCTTGTGGGTCAATGAGAATATTTCCAACACCTACACCTTCAAAGTAGTTAGAGCCATCAAAATAAAGTGTCTAGAATATATCATCTAATGTTACATCAATTGAATTTCTATATAAGAAATTAGTCCTATCATCTACTATAATACATGATAGCTCAAGAGTTTGATTATGGGAGGGAATTTCCAACTATGTTTATGCCAAAGTTTCTTCAACTCTTTCTGGATGAAATTCTCCAAAATAGGTTTCTGTAGCATAAAAATTGAAGCTATAGTTCCCAAGGATGGAATTGGTAAACATTACAGGTTCATTGGGACCATTTAGTTCTATTACCACATACTTCATGTACCTTTCACGATCAACTCTCCGCATATCACCTTTTCCCTCCTGAGTTAGCAAGAGATGGGACCAATCAGTTGAGAAATACCCATTGAGTTTTGCTGACCAATACCTACTAAGTAGCATTCCATAGGCCTCAAGTATATCGACTACCACTATATCAATGACTTGTCTCTATTGTGATTTATTAGCCATCCGAATTAACACATCTTTCAATTCTCCGATTATATTCACATTTGTTGTGTCCAATTGCATAATTTGGGTCCCAGTTTTCTCAGGGATGGCATGTAGTTTTTAGCAACAGGGTAAGGCATCGGCACCAGAATCTACTAAGAAATTGTGCACATTCAAGTTAAGGATTTCAAATGTGATAAGGAAAGGTGGGGTCATGGATTTTGATTTTCTCCCTATCATGGTTGCACTAACATCTTGGGGATTTTGATTCATTTTGGACAGAGTGGCTTCTATAGCTGATGGAATTTGGGCTGCAATGGAGGTTTTGACAGGTCTAGACATTGACTTGTTGGTTTGGTTGCTTGGGATGGTGGGAGCTTTGGAGTTTCACTCATTCATAGCTTTCAAGAGAAAATATCTTTGCTGCGTTAAATTCAAGAAATCAAAGTATGTGATATTAGCCCAAGATTTCTTAAGGTCATCCACAATATTGTAATCAATGTTATAAATAGGATAGGGTAGAGTAAACATACCTGTTTTGCCATTCTTAGGTGGGGGATTACCATCTTGAGTAGCCTTTGTTGCAGTGGGAGATGCATTTTCTTTTTATCGATGGTTTGCAATAGGGGTACTCTTGGATTGACCACCAGGTCTACTCTTCTCAACAGGAACTTTGGGAGCAGGTGCTTTCACAGGAAGTATATCTTTCTTGGTCTGATCTACAGGCTTCGTCACACCTGCAAGTGGCCCTTTGCTTCATGTGTGGATTTCATTAGTGTGGATTTTTTCCATACTGTCTCCTTGGTCATTGTCGCTCCCATTTGTATAGAAATCCTACAATACGTTGATTTGGGATTCTTCTTCGAAGAGCTCTTTTACTAATTATTCTTCGTCATCTTCTTGTTCTAGCTCCAGCTCCACTATAGGTTCCTCTGTTTTTAAATTCCTTTCATTGGGTGGAGCAGGTAGTGCAAGTTGACCTTAACCTCCTTCTATTTTCTTACGATAGAAAGACTTGAAGGGCTTTCTGTGTTTATAGTAACCTCCACTACCACTAGTACTCTCTCCGTGATTCATTTTCATATCAATGACTGTGTTTGTTAGTTTTGTAATGATTCGATGCTAACCTTCCACATCATGGTGTCCTTTTATTTGGTTTCAACCCCTTTATTATCACTGCCATTATTCTTCTTGGATGCTTGAGAATATTTATTTTCTCTAGTTGTAGGGTGGCATGTTGTGAGACTAGCATTTCATTCTCAACTTTTACTAGCTTCATCAATACCACCTTGTAAGGTCTGTGCGTTACTCCTTTTGACCCACATCACAGTAGGGATAGGGATAAAAGTGATGTAAAATTCCATAACCACCTCTTTTGTAGGTCTGGCGGTGGTTGGGATTCTATCGAACAAGCTGCTGAATCAGATATTAAAATCCTTAACATTTTCTTTGGTTTCCATTTTCAAATGGGATAGTTCTAGGACTAAGGTAGCAAGGGTTCTGGCATCACCATACTTGTCTAAAAAGGCTTGTTGAAAGGCATCCCACAATGTGATTGATCTGGTTCTCAAGCTACAGTACAATGTGGAAGATGCACTGGTCAGGGTAACACGGAATAGGCGATAGACTATATCTTCTTCAGCTACCCCTAGTATGTGCATGACGAGGAAGAATGAACTGATATGGTTTTCAGTGGTGTCTCCCCACTCAGGGTCGAATTTAGGTAGAATCTTTTCTACATTCTTGGGTAGGGGATGCTACTACCCAGGTATCACCATGGCGTCTTGAGCAAGCCAAGGTGGAAGTGCTCCAGGAGGAGGTGGTGGAGGCTAATTTCTGCCTAGAGGAGGGGGAAGTATATGTTGCTTCCCACCTGGAGGTGGAATGTTAGCCATGTTATGGATATGGATATTTTGGATGATGGTCTCTTCGTTAGGATTTTCCAAATCAGGCTAGGGATTTCCTTTAGATGGGGGATCCTCAGGGATTTCTTCCCAAGGAGAGTTGATACTCTATAAAGAGTCAAGCACAATATATTCAAGAGAAGGGGCTATAGATGTTTCCTCATTTATGTGATAGACCATTGGTTTTCTTTCTGCTATCAGAGGTAAAGACTGAAAGATAGGGAGTTGTGATAGGGAACGAGGATAAGCCCGAGTATGTCTTCTGACTAGTTGTTCCTGAGTGACAGGATACTCCCACAATCTCTCTTCTTCAAAACGAGGCTTTTCTGAATGAGAGGAGGGGTCTTTCTGACCTTCGCAGTCCATGTATTAATATTCTTGAATCCATGCATGGCAGTTATAGATGAAATCTTGAAAAACTATGGAAGGCAGTTCGAGTGTCCTTCTAGTGCCAATTTGTTGGCATGGCGAATGTTTTCTATACCAACAAGCCTGATCG
>APFE030595119.1:1530-11561 GCA_000404065.3 Pinus taeda | reverse complement strand
AGATTAGACTGTTAGACCATCCATCAACACTTTAATAGGCATGAAGGCATGTACACACCTTGCTTTTCCTTGGAAATATGGGATCTTTGAGTCAGCAAAGTAGAGCATATTTGGCATTTGAATTTGCTAATCATGAAATATGAAACCTATTGGTATAGGTATCCAACAAGTCTATAGACTCCACAAAGTCCACCAAGACTAGATGTTTATCCACTAAACCCTTTGTTTGATCATGTTGTAATATCTCCATAGTGTTCATACAATCCGTACGATTGGCCTAGTATTACTTTGGAGTTATCTCCTCAGACATCTTTGGTTCCTTGTCGCCAGTTGTTTCCATTCATAGAGTCAGAAGGAGAGATCCCAATCTCCTCTCCAAGTCACTCAAAGGTTTCCGCTACCCACACATCTCACGTAGATGATGAGAAGGGATATGAGTTCCCTCCAGAAGGTTTCCCTTTTATGGGAAGAGTTTTGTATCTCTCTTATCCTAAGTAGTGAACCCATATTAATGCATGGTTATACCTCTCTAGCTTAGTTGGTCTTGGGCACTCCTAGTGCGCCTCATTATTGTATCAGAACCCCATCTAGTCTTCCAACGCTATTGCTACATCAGTTATGTTCATTCTGAACATGACCTCTCGATTGATTGTGAAAACTACAATCACATCAGTTTTGTTCCTACCTACCATTCCCTCTCAACCTATCTTGTAATTTTGACTGGCTCTTTAGGTTCAGCTGTTAGTCTCAGGTCAGGTCTCGGCAAGTTCTTCTATCCCTCCAGCAAGTGCATAGATTGTGCCACCGCTTGGGGGGCAAGATCTGAATACCTCTATGATGTCTCGTGGAACCAGTGTGAATGGATTACAAACTCACATTGTTGGACTGAATCAACCCTTTTACAATGCTATTCCCAACCCCATTGGTCCATCTGGGTTAACTAATGTCCAATACCTGTAGCCATATATGGATCAGGTCCCATTCCAACCAACTTATGTCCCATACAGTTCACAAGCTATGGTAAATATGCCTTACATTCCTCATGTTGGGCCTTATGTTCAACCTGGTCAATCGACTGTGCCTAGTGGATATGTCCATATCCAATTTGAGAACTATCAATACCCTCAAGGTATCACCCCAAGAACTGTCAAGATACGCTTGCAGCAATAAGGACAACCTTCATAGCAGCAAGGGAAACCTTTGTAGCAGGAAGGGCAATCTTTGCAGCAGCAAGGGCAAGCATTCTAGCAGTAAGGAAAACTACTACAACCGCAAGGGAAACCTTTGCAATAGTTGCAACAAAATTTTCAACCATAGATTGAGTTTGTTCAATAGACATCCCAACCTTTGTACTTGCAAGGCCAACCTATGCAGCCGCAAGGCCAACCTTTACATCAACAAAACTAGCCTTTGTAGCAACAAGGTAATCCTTGGTAGCAGCAAGCCTTATATGTATATTAGCAAGGTCAGCCTTTGCAAGGTCGAGGTCAACCCCTGCATCATTAGGTTAAAAATCCTTATGTTCAGGGTCAACAGGTTTAACAACCTTATAACCTATATGTTGTGTACAATGCTCATTAGCAGCCTATGACAGGGTAGTATCAAACCTACCCATGATCGAATCCTCCTTATGGGAAAGGTAACCCTTAGTGGGGACAAAATCAGATTCCATATGGAGAAAATCTACCTCTATGGGGGAAACATCCTTACCAACAAGGATCTACTTCGTAATTTGGGTCTCCTCGAAGGCCCTATATGCCATTTAATTTGCAATTGCCTTTCTTCACTACATTGGAGCTGTCAGATGTTTCTAGGCTCACGAATGATCCTATTCTTCATTAGTCGTACTGGCCTCCAGTTCCATAAAAAATTCCAAGCGATTTCCCCAAGTTTGATGGAAAAGTGAAGGAGGATCCACAAGCCCATGTGATCACATATCGCCTCTAGTGCTCCTCCAATTCATACGTTGATGATTCTATCTATCTTCGACTTTTCCAAAGGATTCCCATAAGTCTTGCGCTAAGTGGTACATCAAAATGCCTCGAGGTACATACGGTGACTTCAACTCTATCGCTATGGCTTTTCTCACTCATTTCCAGCTGCCAGTTCACTATGAAATTGGCACCCATTTGCTTATGTCACTAAAGAAATACACCACGACCCACATGTATGATCATATCCATCAATGGAGAAATCAACATCGTCTCATCAAGTTTGAGATTGTTGATGAGTTGTTGATAGAATGGTTCACAAAATCATTCGTCAACAAAATTGCTATGGACATAGCCATGGGTGGATGTGTTACTGAAGAGAAAGCTATTGCCCATGCTTCGTATGTAGACCTAGTCTATTCACAATTTGGCACATTGTATGAGATGTTACATGATGATCCAAGATCATGATTGGATCTAAAAACATCGAAGTCTTAGGATACACCACCTGTTGACAGTGTGATTGGTTCCGTGTTTCAGAATCCTTCGAAATCTTCTTCAAAGAGGAACTTGGTCTTGAACATTGGTTCCTATAATCCCTCTAATAATTCATACAGTGTTGGTAAAAACTCTGAGGTTCATGCTGTCTAGTTTACCACAATAGATAAATCCTCTAAAGTTAAAAAGAAAGGAAAAGGTAAAGCCAAAGTCAATGCCCCAAAATAGGATCCTCCTAAAGCTTTTGTTGATGATGCTATTAGATCCTAGATTTACCTTAGGATGGAAAGGTAAGGTTCTAGGTCTACATCAAACAACGCTCGGCCTCGTAGCTCGCCCTACGAGGATAGGAGAGGGCTCTCTCTGGGTCAATCTTGGCAAAGGATAATCGATGGGACTCGAGATGACTGAAATAGAACTTATTTTAGGCTAGGTATGAAGTAAAAGGATTTGAATTTGAGTTTTTGGGGGTTTTGAGTTGGAAAATGGGAGAGGCAAATTTGGGTCTGGGGATGAGGCACAGTTTTTGCAAAGTTCTGATTAGGGAAAGGAAGGAAATTGTTTTGATGCTTTAAAATGAATAAATGGATGGATTTAGACTGGTGAGGAGCCAAGGAGGGAAAGAGGGTCTCAAGAGTCCTGCTCAAATAGATGAAATCATTGAAAATTAAACAAACTTCAAAGCAGAGCACAACAGTCCAATGAATTCTATGTTAATCACTCATTTGTTTAATTTCAAAAGCAAAGAGAAGGGAAAAATGATACACATAACATTAATGAACTTACAAGTACATAGAGAAACACACCATCAAAACACAGAGCCACATGTATCCCAACAAGAGCTGCAAAATCCTGGTCTTTCCTTTGCCAAAAATGCCAAGATAGAATGTACAATGAAGTGCTAAGCAATCCCAAGTGTCTAACCCTAAAAATGAATAAGAAGATACATGATATAGACCATCCTAACCCACTCCCATTCCTCTAGGGGTCGAGCTCATCATTCTAGGAGCTATTTCAACAAATTCTAAACAAAGCACTAAAATCTAGCCAATCAAACAACTTGCCTCTATAAGGTAGGAAACTGATTCATTCATTAAATTTTCACTTTTTAATGAATGAATCCTCTAGAACAAGTAAAAATATGCCAATATTACATCATGATCCTTCAATTACATCAATATAAGTCAATAATTACATCACAAAGCAAAACTAGTCAAACTGGCCGAATTTCTAAGCTGGAAGGTGAAAATTTGGGCATAAATCCTCTACGCGCTGCACCAAATCCTATGTGTTGCACCATATTGAGGCTGAATTTGAGGCACTTCCCGAAGTCACAATTGAGCCCAAGATAGCTTGTTGGAAAGCTCTACATGTCTAGTTTTCAACCCAAGTGGAATTTTTCAATTTGATGTCTATTTGCCCCTCCAAAACTTCACTCTCCCAAGACTGCTTCCTGTGTGTCAAAATAGGGGCAGTGAGGTCATGTTTTGAGTGTTTTTGATCTCTTGTGGACTCAAAATTTGCCCAAAATTCTTGGCCATGCACCATTAGTCATACTTTTTCATGCCAAATCTAGAAATATAAACCTTTTTCCATTTGGATCTCCCTAGCAAAAGCGCGCGCCATGTGGCGTGGCGCACAGGGAGAAAAACTTTGTTTTTTAGTGCCAAAATTTGTCAAAATACCAAAAGTGCCCCAAATTTCTTGAAATTTGGGCTGGAGCTCCTCCATCAAGTATCATGCTAGGCTAAAGAGGCTTCGACCAATATTCGAAGGCAGTCATGCTCCCTTTTCCTCTTTTGCTTCTTTGTTGCCTTCCTCAATTTTTCCTTTAGACTCATTATTCGTGCCTTGGAACTCATGTTGCGTGCCCTATAACGGAAATCCATGTGTCTCAATAATGCTTTGTCCTTATTAGCCTTCTCCATTAGTCTTTCCAAGTGGATGTTGATTCTATCGAGCCAAGTCTCCCGATCATCATTAATCACTTGCTCCAATGTAGTGAAATCAATCCTCCTCCTTTGGGAAGCTTGGTGATTCGCGCGGATGTTTCGTAACTCCATGATTTCTTGCTGATATTAAAGCTATTTGTTCCTCTGCTCCAAGTATTTGATGGTCCACTTAGCCCTCTCCAAGTTGAGGGATAAGGCGTTGATCTCTGTCTGCTGCTCCTGAATAATCTCTCTAAGTTTGGCACTTTCCGGGCCCATATCTGTATCATCATCATGAATGAGAATGAAGTCAGTCTCTCGTTCACCTGACAGCCCCTCATCTTGCATTGGCTCTTGCCTCAGTCTTGTACCTATGGTGCTAATGTCGGAAGTGAAGCCCCTTCCACCCCGGGTGGAGATAACACTTTGCTACTACAAATAACTGTCTCGTGCCCTTCTGATATGTAATGAAGACCGGTATAGTAATAGTGTGTGGATCATGGCCTTCTTGCTGATGAGAAGGTCCACCAATCTCATGCCCAACCTCTGAAGGTCCCTTTGAAGCTCTGAAAAAGTGATGAGAGATGAAATCCTCCCAAGTGATACCCTGTAATCCAAGTTGATGAACTACCAAAATCGTGATGAGAGAAAAATGGCAAATGCTGTTGAACTGCTGCTCGGGGGTCTTGTGCTGCACAAGGGCATTCATCCTTTCTATATTTCAGCATATGAAATAAGGAATGTTCATCATCTTACTCAGGTGAAATGCATGAGCAACCTGATGTGATAAGCATATACTCAGGAGAAGCGACCTTCACAACTGAAATACTTCATTATTAATTTCATTAATGGAGCATATTCATCTTTGAGATACCAGAAAGGGAACACTCTGTTGAGCTGCCTCAAGAAACTAGGTTTAATATATGGCTCATAATGTTGCTGGTCAATCTTTTGCTTCTTGTTCCATGGTTCTCCAATGTTCGGTATGCCAGTTGCTAATGCGATAGAATTTGGTGTAAGTTTGAAAGTGACACCAGCCAAAGTCACTCGATTACCATGTAAATGTAATACAAATAAGCGATCCAACTCCTGATGGACTTGAACAGCAACAACCTTTCCACAAAATTCATAACATGAGTGAAACTGGAAACAAGAGATGGCAAGAGGGCATGCCTGCAATTCTGTAAGGGTGGTCGGTTCTTCTTTAACATGTCTACCACTTTTATGAGGCCTCTGGGGTGCATGTCCTTCCAAGGATGACTCACTTTGGGTTTCCACTTCATAGTCAGATGAATGACCAGATGGCATCACTGCTGATATACAAACTACCTTGAATGACTGCTGATGTATGAAACTGTTGTTTTGTAATGTAATATAGTTGGATTCTACTACTAAAGGGAAAAAATGCAACAAGGGAATGTTAGGAAGGGGAAAGTAGTAGGGAATTAGGGGATATTAGGATAATTTTATTACGGAAAGGAGGAGGGTTTGAGGGGTTTTATGTATAGGGTTAGGAGATTTTTTGTAAGGGCTAGGGTTTTGGGGTTTCAGATTTGAATGTAGGAAAGAAAATGTAGGATTGATGAGCTAAGGGGGGGGGGGCGGTGTAAGAAATGATGAAACAAGGGAGAAATGGGGAAGGAGAAGTGTCCTTAGTAGCAAAACAAGGATTTTGGAACCCACAACAATCTTCCTTTGAGGTACTTTTAGAGGTAGGGTTTCAAGTTTTTGTTTCAATCATTGTCATCCATAAACCACCATCACTCAGCACAAAAATGGATGAAACATTAAGATGTTGACCCTACCTGGCAAATCCATGCAAATAAATGGAAATTTGGAGAAATTTAGGTAGTTTTTCAGGCTTTCAGGTGTATGCGCCATGCCACATACCCAGTGCGCCGTTCCGTTCCAGTGCGTCACGCCTGTGTAAATTTACACTGGGAAATTTCTCCCAGTGCGTCACGCCACCTATTGTATGCGCTGCGACTCCTTCTGACTCACAGTTTTGGAATTCAAATATGAAATTCACTCTTCCACATCTTGACTCAGTTTTCCAACGATCTCTTGGTGTAATAATGATGTTTTAAACAATGAAAAACACTTATAAAGTGACGTGTTTGATTTTTTCTCCTCAAAAACCCATTTTCTTATGTTTAGTTTTTGGCACTTTTTCACAATTAATACAACTCTGTCCCTTTGGTTTCCCCCTTGATTTTTGGCTTGATGAATTTCTTGGAAATTTTTTGCAGGGATAGCTGTCATGGCATTTGGCAAAGGAGACCAGGGTTGTGCCTGAAGAATTCAAGAACTGAATTTTTTTTGAAAATTACATGATAATTTATTACAAAATGAAATGACGAATTTTCTTCAAAACGGAGTTTTGAAGAAAAGTCATAGTCGAGCATCTGATGATGAATATATTGGAAATGACAACTTATTAAGAATCCTCCTCTGGCCTGCTGGCTTTATTGGACATATTGAAGACAAAATCGGTGAAAACCTTAGACCTAGTGACTCAAATGACACTTGCTAATCAAAAGACTAAAACAGGGTTGTAAGTGACTCAAAAATTTTATTTTGACGAACAGACTTGAGCCAACAGTGTAAGGCATGAGGGGTAATGAATAACAAGTCCCTTCCATTGGATTATGGCATGCCCCTAATGGAGTGAAACTAGGTGAAATGAGCGAGACACCTAAAAATGAAATGCAATAAAGAGAAATGATCTCTGACGGAGGGTTGTAAAGACCGACTCTAATAGATGCTTCTCAACGAAAGCTGAAATACCCTTGCCTCATCTGCGAGGAGGATCATTACACTAAAGATTGTCCCTAATTGCATCAAGTTAGTCACTTCTTAAAAGGGACTCCAACTGCCTTAAAATAACCCTTTCTGTCACACTAGACCCAATTGGTAGACCAACCTAAGTCTTCTGCTTCCTTGGGTTCCCAAGTGTTCATGATGCAAGTTTCATCACCTATCTCAATCGGTACTTGAACCAAGGACTATCACGCTACATCTAAAAAAACCATGAAGAAAGAAGCCCATGATGTTCCTTCTACTTCTACTCCATCTTCTTCTAGTCCTCTCCATATCGAGCCCCCTAACAGTGAGTTTGTCATCTGACCACCCTCTAAAGGTGTTCTTCGAAAGTCATCTTTCAATCCGAATGCCAGAGCTACACAACATTATAATATTTTTGAGGATTTAGCTCAAGTGCCTTCGGCGATGTCTACCTTGGAGGTTCTTCAATCCTATCTGACAAAGTGGAAGTCACTGTTGTTTTCTATAGGTGCTATCAATCCTTATGATTCGAGTCTGGTTACTTCCGATCTAGAGAATCATGTACCTTGTCTTCCTCATCAGATCACATTTATGATCCATTTCCTTACCAAAGGAAAGATGATTCATCGCAAAGTTATTGATGAATGTGCCTCGACTTGCATCATGTCAGTTTCAGGTTGGAAAGCCATTGGCTCTTTTCCTCTTAAACAATCTTTGAACACCTTGGAAGCCTTTGATGGCAGAGGTTCACGATCATATTATATTCTCATGAAATTAGCGATTACATTAGAAGGAAAGACTGTTGAATTAGATGTAGAAGTTTTAGATGCCAAAATCAACTACAACCTACTTCTCGGGTGAAGATAGACTCACACGATGTTTTGTGTGGTGTCTTCTTTGTTTCGTGTACTTTGTTTACATCATGAAGGAAAAATAGTCACGGTTGATCAACTATCTTTCTTTTCTTCTGGTTCATCCAATGGTAACATTCCTTATGTGGGAAATACTGAGATTCCTTATGAGAGCATGGGTGCAGGTATCTTCAAAGACTCTGCTTTGATGGGTACTTTTAACCTTCCACCTCCACATGTTCATTCAATAAATATGATCTCAGATTCCATGGATCCTTAGGTTATCCCTTCTAACGATCAAATTGACTCATTTGGCAATGTTATGCCTTTACGTTTAGCACGTTTTGGTGTCCCTCAAGCTATCGTGACTGACCATGAATCACATTTTCGTCAGCATATGATGGCAGAGTTAACTGCTTAGTTGGGCCTTCACCATGATAGCTCAACTCCATATTATCCACAAGCCAATGGCCAATTTGAAGCAGTCAATAAGGTTTTGATTACTATGCTTCAACGTACCATTGGGAAGCAAAGAAAATATTGACATTTAATGTTTTTCTCAGCTCTTTGGGCTTACTGAACCTTTGCTAAGATGGCCACTAGATTCATTATGCTCTAGCTGGTGTACAGTTTAGAGGTAACTCTTCCAATCAAATGTAAAATCCCTTCACTTAAGCTAGCTATTGAACTTCTTCCAAATACCTCACATGAAGTGACAACTATATCTTGAGAGACTCGACAAGATTCATCACATCACTATGATGATTATTGAAGCTTAAAAGAAATGATTCAAAGCTCATTTTGACCAAACCGTTTCTCCTCACACATTCGCTTAAGGTGACTTGGTCCTTCTTTACAATCATGCCAATGATAAGTTGGGGAAGAAAGTTTGAACCTATATTGTCAAGCGTGTCTTACAAAAAGGTGCCTATGAGCTATGTGATTATGAGCAGAATGCATTATCAAACCTCGTAATGGGTTGTCTCTAAAAAATTATTATGCATGAAATTTGTATGATAATTTTTGTACATTAGTGTGTTAATTCATTAGTGTACATTTTTATTTTTGGTGTGTTTTTTTACTTTGTAGGCATATGTTTTTTAGATTACCATGTGTTCCACTCAGTCTGTAGATGTCATTAGGTCATTACATTAGTTTTTTTGATGGTGTTTGTTGTAGCACACAGAACCTCTCTTCCGTAGCATGGGTGTTATATGACCCTAATGGCGAGCTGATTAACTTACAAGGTATCTGCCTTGGTCGAACAACCAATAATATCGTTGGGTATAGTGCAGTTATTGAACTCTTGTCAGAATCAATTTCTCTTGGCATTAGAGATTTAGTTGTTAAGTTGGATTCCCAACTCATTGTGTTAGAATTAAACAATCATTATTTAGTATGAAATACACAAATATTGTGTATGTATCTATTATTGGGTTGTGTTATATTCTTTCCACATAGTTAACAGGGGGTTTGAGGGGTACCCGTAACCCCACTTTATGGGGGCGCCCCGAAAAAATTTGGTTTTGGACCCTATGTTAGGTTGGGCGGACCCACCTATGGTTTTGTGCATGATTTTCGCACATGTTTTTTGGACGCGATGCTTTTCGGTCCATGGTATTGGATCGATGGTTTTTTGGTCCATGGTATTGGACGTGATGGTTTTTCGGTCCATGGTATTGGACGCTTCAACATGTATAAATATGTATTGTAACATTGAAAGGAAAATAATGAAAAATCAAGCTGGTAGTCCCGGTTTTGGGATCCAGGGGAAAATCTCTGTGCATATGTGTTTTTAATGTGTTATGCTCTCGCATTGTTTATTTTTCTGTGATTTAGAATTCATATGCAGGTAATTTATGTACGCGGTTAAAACCTACATTTGGTATCAGAGTTGTTTTGGCTTCAAGGGGACGCCTTTGTTGTTGAGGGGTTTCGCTCGGGCCTGTGGTAGACCCTGTTCAGTGGGAGATCTGCGAGATCGATTATGGTGGTGAAAGAAGATGACGAGCAGTGGAAAGATAGAGATTGAGAAG
>APFE030595106.1:33787-61542 GCA_000404065.3 Pinus taeda | reverse complement strand
ACAGAGTTTGAAAATAGCCAAATTGGTAACCCGACAGTTAACCCTGGGAGGGTTAGTGTTGCCATATAAAGGGCACCAGCATTTCCAGGAGAAGGGAAACGACCAGCATCCCCATCAGGTGGGGAACTTAGGTTGATGAATCCTGGGAAATTTGCCATATTAAGATGAAATCCTACTCAAACTAGCGCACTCAAGATCTAAGTGGGTAATGTGAACGTGGCCAGATAAATTATTAAGACACTTGACTTGACCTTTTCATCTTTAAAGAGTCGAGAAAAGGACGAAAAGATGAATCTAGTCTCCTTCGATTGTTTATTGAGCACGAAGTGACAAGCTGCTCACTTACACCTTTTCTGTTAGACAGTCTGAAAAGGATCAAAAGCTGACTACTCTGGAAATCTAGGTAAAAAGCGTGTGCCAAACAATCTGCAAAACTGCTTATACACCTTAGCGATCAGAAGATCACCAAGCACTTCCCGTACTGCAGTCAATCTTCCCGAATGCTGTGTTCAGTGCATTACGGTTTGTAGGGTGGCAGACTCAGCTTCCTACGGATCAAAGGTTGCAAGCCTATAGGGTCTCCCAATTTATACTCGACGGTACGTGGGAGCACAGTCCGTACTGGCACCTATCGTTTCACCGTGGAGGAATCACCCAACCACTCAACGATAAACTACCAGGCTTAACGACGCCGGAACACGTCTCTAACCTAGACCTCTAGAATGTGAGCGTTAAGTTTCAATGCGTTGTTAGGTTTATTGAATTAATTTTATGGTTTATCTTCGATTAAGTCTCAGTTTCCGGTCTTAGCATATGCGATCTCTTGAAATGTCCTAAATGCAACTATATGCGAAAATTGTATTTGTTTCGTTTGGATGAATTCTAGCTACAGAAGAGTTAAGAGGTTCACACAAACGAAATGATCCCAAAAGTTCTAATGCAACTAATAACAAGAAAGGAAAAATATTTTCTTTTTTCTTTTTAAAAGCAAAAAATTAACATAACATGCTAATTGACGAAAAGCAAAAAATCTTTTTTCTTTTCTCTGAAAAATAGAATAATGCACTTAATGGATTTCAAGAGATATTCACAACTAGATAATTCATTCCAAAGAATCTATAACCAGATCTGAAACATGAACAATAACCCAGCAAAGCAAAGAAAAACCAAGATCTTCAAGGAACTATGTAATCTAAGTCCCAATGAAGTCAGGCAAAAAACAAGCAAGCTAAAAGCGAGACACCTGCAGCATGAAATGTAAAACTGATACCACCACCAGAAGAATGTGGAAATCAATCAATCAAATGACTAGATCTGTAAATCATAAATCCAACAGAAGGCTCGATAACCAAAGCCACAAAGGCCAAGATGTAAAATCGATGGACAAAGGTGAACAACTGAAGGATGGAAAAAATCACCAGCCAAAGAACAGTCCAACAGACTTCCAGGAGGTATAAAAAGAGCAAAAAGACACAGACCCAAGCTTAAGAGACTGGCAAACAAGCTTAATTAAAAACTTAACCAGTGCGGCGCGACTGTAAGTCTGCAACTCGCGTTAAACAGAGATTAGCGCGAGTTGTCTGAGAGCAACACGCGCCAACCAGCGCGACTGTTCAAAGAAAAAACGCGCTGGCGGAGTTTGCCAGGCAAAAAGACAGAACGGATGGTCTCAGGCTTGGCTTCTAGTATCTAGACAGAGCCAGCAAGTAAAAAAATAGCAAGAACTCTAAACAAGGAAATTATTCAGACAAATAAACGAGGGAAAAAGACATGCAAGGCAAGACTGAGATTGTCCAATTTGTAAACTGAACCGGAGATCGACTGAAGTGGCGTTGATCTACTTCACTTCTGCATAGCAGAAGTGTTTCAAAGGCTGCCTGGCTGCTCTTCAAACTCCGTCCACAATTTACAAATCAAACAATATGAAAACAATCAACAAGCAAAGCTCCCCAGTGGAGTCGCCAAATTGTTGAGCTGGTAAATCCCCTCTGCGGATAGAGGCGATCCCACTAGCCCGACACGGGTCTAGCAACAATCACACACGCTACACGCAGGTTCCTAATTGCATAATTTAAAGATCGATCAGAAAGATCTACCTGGAATCCAATGCTATTTGTTGTGGAAGAAACATCGCTCCCGTCCTTTAGCTTTGGTCGGTCACTATCCTTACTCTCCACGTATGGACACCTGCATAAACAAAGAACAATCCAACACAAGCGTAAAATCCAGTACATGCAATTATATATCAGTCAAGCAAGATATAACTCAAATATCATCAGAAGACACGTGAGTGGAACCATAATGATAGTCGTTCATTATTCAATAAAAGAAGAGAAGGATTACAACCAAAGAGGCCTTGACGTTGAAATCTCCTCCAACGGGTCAGCAGCTAAACATGCCTGCAAAGTGACTTCCTCTCTCAATACTTCGGCAGCATAACTCCTCTATAGCTCTCAATTCTTACTATCAATCCAGCATAATCTTAGCTCACCTTAGCTCTCTCCAAAACTTGTTGGTTCAATGCAGGGTGACATTCATTTATAGATGGAGGAGGAGGAAGTATTCATTGTATCCGGACACCTACTGAAGATTTGGCATTGTCCCAGAATAGCCTTTGAATTGGGTTGTCATGGATGAAAAAGACGACACTCGACCACTTCCATGGGATTTTTCCCTAGAGAACTGCATGAGCAATGGAGGAAAAAACACTTCAGTGCGCGCTGGCCAAAAATCATGACCAATTTTGGGTGGCGCAGGCTTTGTTCTGTGACAGAGCGTCCATGGGCGTGCCCTCTTTGGAGGAACTGAGCCATTGGTGCGGGTTTGACACTGCGGACCCGCGCTAATGGAAAAAGGGCATTTTTTAGGGCCAATCTTCAAAGGGTGTCTTCAGGGATTTGGAAGTTCATACTTGGGAGAATCAAATGCAAGTGTTTTTAAGTTGTGTCACTGGTCACAGGTCCATAAATGTGTCCTCCAGTGTGCGAAAGCAGGGGTAACAAGGACAGTGACCAACGGTGACAAATTGCTGCGTAACAGCAGCCCTTTTCTTTGAGCGATGTTTTCTTATATGGTTGCAACGCAGGATCACCTTCTTGAAATGTGGACTCTGAACGATGTTGGTTTGCATGTTGCTTCATGTGATTCTGAGCTTGATGGAGATTATCTTTGAGACGGGCTAGCATGGCTGCACAATTCTGTAGAAGTTGATCCATTTCTTGCACCTTAGATCATCCAGGGATATAAGAAGTAGGTGAAGGTGGGAGTTGACCATACACTACTTCATATGGAGTCATCTTGGTGGCTGCATGATAGTTAGTGTTATACCACCATTCAGCTAGAGGCAGCCACTATATCCATTGATGTTTCTTTTCTGAAGTGAAGCACCTTATGTATGTCTCCAAACATTTGTTGACTGCTTCAGTTTGACCATCGGTTTGGGGATGATAGGAAGTACTTAGTTGGAGTTGGGTGCCTTGTAGCTTGAAAATTTCTTGCCAAAAGTTACTGGTGAAAGTCGGGTCACGATCAGATACAATGGAAGTGGGCATGCCATGTAGTTTGAATATTTGTTCCATGAAAACTTGAGCCACCAAAGTGGGGGTAAATGTGTGGGGTAGAGTGCAAAAATGGGCATATTTAGAAAGTCTTTCCACAACCACCATGATGACTGAATTGTTTCTGGACTTTGGAAGACCAGTAATGAAATCCATAGAAACATTTGTCCAGATTGAAGCAGGGATGGGCAATGGTTGTTAGGTGCCTGGTGACTTGACTATTTCTCCTTTGTGGCATTGACACACATCACATTCAGCTACAAAAGTAAGAATGTTAGTTTTCATGCCTGTCCAAAAGAAAGAACAATGAGTGCGATCATAAGTCTTTTAAAAGCCTGCATGACCTGCAGTGGGAGATGAGTGCAACTCTGTCAAAATGCGCATTTTGAGGGTGGATGTCAGCAATATAACTACTTTATCCTTGTAGCGAATAATTTCATCCTTCCAAGAGTAGCCAACTGAAGAATGAGGATCTGCTCTCAAGTTATTAATGAGTTGGGAGAGAGAGGGATGTGAAAACCATTCATTGCGAGCTTCTTCAATCCAATCTAGTATGGGAAGAGAGATTGATAGAAGGGTGATTTCATCCTCAAATTGGCGTGATAAAGCATCTGCTACTACATTGTCATGCCCTTTCTTGTAAATGATCTCATAATCATATCCCAGCATTTTGGCCAACCATTTCTTTTGCTGGGGCGAGGATAGACAATGCTCCAAAAAATATTTGAGGCTTTAATGCTCTGTGAGGATTTGGAAACGCCACCCCAATAAGTATGGTCGACAGGTATCGACTGCATGTAAGATGGCCATCATCTCTTTCTCATAGGTAGATTGTCCCAAATGTTTCCCACTCAGTTGTTGGCTAGTGAAAGCCAAGGGTTGACCTTCCGGCATTAAGACAACACCAATACCAGTACCTGAAGCATCACATTCAATCACAAAAGATTTGGTGAAGTCTGGCAGTGCCAATACCAGAGTGGAACACATGGCCTGTTTGAGAGCCATAAATGCCTGTTGTGTTGCATCAGTCCAGAGGAATGAATTTTTCTTGCGAAGATTAGTGAAGGGTTTATCAATGTGGCCATAATTGTGGAAAAAATTGCGATAGTAGCCAGTGAGACCCAAGAATCCCTCAAACTCTTCAAGTTTTTTGCTTGGGGCCAATCTTGCATTGCCTGTATCTTTTTGGGATCCACCCGGACACCTTCGTGACCCACAATGTGGTCCAAATACTCAACTTCTTCCATGCCAAAAGAGCACTTAGACAATTTGACAAATAATTTATGATTCCGGAGCAGCTCCAAGAGTAGGTCTACATGCTGAAGATGTTTTTCCCAGGTGAGATTGTAGTGAGATTGTCATCAAAGAAAATGAGGACAAATTTTCAGAGATATGGTTTCAGCAAGTGATTCATGAGGTTTTGAAAAGTGAATGGGGCATTACAGAGACCAAATGGCATGACCAAGAATTCATAATGGCCTTCATGAGTCCAGAAAGCAGTCTTGGGAATGTCTACTTCTTTCGTGTGTATTTGGTGATAGCCAGAGCGAAGAACTAGCTTAGTAAAGAATTGAGCAGCATGTAGTTCATCCAGCAGATCATCAAAAACCGGGATAGGGAATTTTTCTTTGACCGTGAGCTTGTTGAGGGCCCTGAAGTCTAGACACATGCACCATCCCCATCTTTCTTGAGCACCATGACCATTGGTGATGAATAAGGACTGATGCTAGGACGAATGACACCGGCTTCAAGGAGTTCCTTAATGATTTTTTCAATATCATTCTTTTGGGTGAAAGGATGTCGATATGGCCGCACATTTGGTGGTTGTGCCCCTGGGACCAAAGTGATGCTATGATCATGTTTCCCTCTAAAGGGTGGAAGCTCTTTAGGTTTGTTAAATACCTGCTGGTTTCGATTCAAGACCTGTTGCATGTCAGGATGAATATGAATAATAGTGGGCTCGATGGCCTGGATGGCATTAAACTGGGATATAACTCCATGATGGCCCTTTTTCAAAAACTTTTCCATGCAATGGGAGCTGATGATAGAAGGAGCACCTGCTTAGAGTCCATGGATGGTATGCATGAGGTTATTTTGCTTAAAGCTCATATATAACTCCTGGAAGTCCATGGTGATCGAGCCTAGTGTGCAAAGCCATTCAACACCCAAGACAATGTCATAACCACCCATATTAATTGCAAACATGTGGGTCTTTAGGTGGTAATCTACCATCTCCAGAATACCAAATATGCGCAAAAATACAACCCAGAACATAGAACAAAATGAGAAAAACAACAAGTATTTTATTATTCAGAGATGAAAGCAATGTTCACTTACCTCTTCAGGGGGGCAACCTCCAATAGAGCAGAGCTCAATTTCAAAATAAGACACGACATTCCACAATGGGGAATCTCTATCCTTTATATAGGATTCATACATACAATACCATGGGTCATTACCATGGTTCTCTTAATACCATCTATCTATTACCATGGCTCGTTTGCAACTAACTGTGGTCCTTTTCTTAAATGTGGGTCAACCACTTACAATATTAATACGGGCTTTATTGACTCTTTAACTAACTATAACTATGACTCTGCCCTATTACATAAATAAAGGGGTTAGGGTTGGACCCTAACACACAAGATCGTTGCATGAGAGTGACAACACAATGTAAAATATCACAAATATATATATAATATATATATATATATATATAATATATATATATATATATATATATATAATATATATATATACTTACGATGGTCTACATATTAAATAGTTAATTCCAACTCAAGTAATAGTCGTTGTAACTTGGACGGATTAGATTGGGTTGGAGGATACATCATAAATTTTATGAAAAAGAAAATCACATGAGTCAAGGGATTGTTTCAAAGTGATTAACTTGACTAATGACATCGAGTCTAATCCTACCACCCATCATATCAATGATACAATTGTAGACCTATGAAGAGGTCAGGCCTATTAGTTTCATAATCACATAGTGTACGTTGCGGACATAGTGTATATTATGGAGATTGAGTTTTATTTCTTCCATGTTAAGTTTCTGCAAGTATAGAAGATTCTTTATGTTTTTCTCCTTCAATTTTTTATTATTTGCTACAAAAATTTAAACAAATGCAAAGGGTTGGTTTCAGATGCATTTTTTTTGGGTTCAAATTCTTCATATAGGTTGGTCTTGTAAGTATTGTTTATGCCCACACTAGCAGATTATTGTATGTAATAACACTACAAGAATACTGAGGTTTTTTCTCTTCATCAGTTCTATAAAGATGATTTGCCTCAGCTTAATTTTATATTTTGAATTGGTGTCTTTGGTATATTTTGGTAGTGAAATCAAACCCAACGAAGGATTATAGAGGGGTCTGATGGTTGAACTACTTTACGCTCACCTGGGAGAGAGTTTGCTAGTGAAATGATTCAATGAAAGATTATAGAGAGGGCGGTCTGTTGAGGAATTATATTTTCACTTCGGAGTGGGTCTGGTAGTGAAATGACCTCTCAAGAAAATGTTGTAGAGAAGGTTGTTTGTTGAGGTCTTTTATGTTTATTTGTTTTTTCAAGCACTTCAACTAATGAAAGTACAAGCACTACAACTTAGAGCTTTGAAATAGATGTTTTTGTAATGGAATGGGTTACGTAATTTTCTTTTTAGCAAATTCTAGATGAGATGGAAATGTTTCATTATGATTGTAAATTTAAAATAAATATGAGTAAATATCATTAATGCATTAATTTATTTGAAAAAATGTTCCATTCATTTTCACTTAAGGCTTACTAAAGGCAATAATGAGTAGCTTTTTTCACCTTATATCTTTTGCTAATAATATAATCCAATTTCATGCAATTGATCATGTCTCTTTTAAAAACTAGGCTAATCATGTCAAATTCCAAGGATGTTTGTAGTGTATTCCCTTTTAACAAACTAGTCCTTTTGACATATCCAATGGTGAGTAGTGATCTATTGGATTGTGTTGATAGTACAATATTTTAAGTGAGAAAGGGGTAATGGATGTGAAAATGTATGGCCCACTACAAAAGGATATAATCCACGAGTTGCTTGTGATGATTGAGCTATGTGATTCAAATGAATTAGCTTGTGATGTACGACGTTGTCGGATATTTCGAATTTAACTCTCTGTTATTTTATTATGTGATTTGCATCGTGACCTAGAATTGACATAATAATAAAAGGGGAGATAAAAATCATAGAGGTAGAGCAGGTTGGGATGTGGGTTCAATGTACATAATTTTTCCAACTTACATCATAACTAAGGGTGGGAGAAATATAATATATCACAAGTAAAACATGATGCTTCAGAAACTAGTTGATGGAAGTCTTACATAATCATATAGATGTAGAAGCTGAGAGAAGAGAAGGGTAGTTGGTTCAAGATCCAGGTAATCATAAACCATTAAAAATTATGGAATCTAGTTGAGATCAATAGGGGAATAATAACCAAGGCAAGGAAGCTAAGGATCCGTATAGATATAATGTTCCTCATCATCGAATACAGATACTTGAGGTTCATGAGAAGAAATGTAATCCAAATGTCCCATGGCTTGGACTTGGAAAGTAGAATTTTAAGAGATCTCTACTTGTGAATGCATACCATCCAAATCTAGCACAATTGCATCCTTAATAACTCAATCATCATAGGTCGCAAAAGTAAGAGAAATTCCTTGGAGTGTAGTTCTTTATCCTTACCCCTCATCTTCCATATTTTTCATAAATGAGTAGTTCATAAGGGCACATCATATAAAATTATATGACTATCCTTGGTCATGCTAGTCAATTTAATGAGGAACAATATTTAATCAAAACAAGTTCATTAGACCTTGGTGATACTATGTGGGGAGCCTTGTTGGGGGCCTACAAAGTTCACTATGATATTGTGCAAGGGAAATGTGCATCATAGTACCTTTTTTTATTTGAAACTAGATAAACGTTGGCAGCTATGTACTATTGTCCAATGTCTATTTTTCATCTAGAAGATAGGATGAGGGAGCAAAGGTTAGAGAAAATATGAAAGGAAAGAGGGTGGAAAATTCATCGATATGTAACATGACAGATGTAGACTATAAGGTTTATGAATTTATTTTTTGAGACTGATTACACCATCAATATGGGAAGGTTTACACAACACTAGAGCTCTTATTAGGGAATTCAAAGGAGGAATGGTATGTTCCTACCGCAAAATTTGTGCTACATGATGTGGAGAAATAGGTGAAATAATGCATATTCTACATCAAGAGCAAGATTCTAGTCATTACTTGATTTGTATGGAAAGGAAAGATGACTTAGTAGTATATTCAGTTAGCTGAAAACATTTCTTGGTAGCCCCAGTAGCTACAGATTTAGCATCAAAAGATGTGATCATTATGAGCTTCCATTTACGAGTGTTGTACATTGAGCCAAATAGCCGATAAAAATTGTATTTTCTCATCAAAACGACATTATATAGTAAAAACATGTACAAATACCAAATCCCACATTACTAGTTCATGTCAAATATCATTCTGTGGAAATTTTCTAGTTCATGAAATATATCCATCATTTTAATGATATTACACCTATAATATTTTTGGATATTTTCTAGTAAAGCTTATTATAGTAGGTAAAACTTTCACGACTACGAGCATGTGCTTACTTATTACCTTTTGGCTTCTATATAATAGCAAGCATATTGGTTTCTAGTACACTATGGAATTTCGATATACACATGTAGACATATTGTAGCATGAAATTGGTAGTGACCTAAGAGAAATGGGATTTGGCAGGAGAGTTCTCATGAGGAAATTCGAGTAGTATGGGAAGATCATTTGTCAAATGACATAGGTTTTACTTGTTAATTTTAGGGCTAGATTATTCTCTATTGTAGATAATTGCATTTTCAAATTTTTTCAACATTTTCATATAACATTCACCCTATAACGTCATATAATCATTAACAATTATGTAGAGAGAACAATAACATGAACAATGCACTAAAATAATAAAAAACAATAAAAGAAAAGAATACACAATAGAGACATTAGAATTTAGGTCAAAGACCAGGGAAAAGCCCCACAAGGGGCAAAACCCAACCAAATTATTCTTCTCAGATATATTCATCAAATGTTTAATTGAGATACAGAGTACAAACATCATGAGACATAAATATTTTGTCATCAAACACATTAGGCCACCTAAGGCCAATCTTGAAACATACTAGATCCTTATAAGATAGCAGTAGACAAGTACAAGTCCTCCTCAATATTGCCTCCATATCATTGTAAATACTTAATTGTTATACACATAAGGCACAACCTCATATTTCATTCATAGAGGCACTGTCACAACTAATCCCATATACCAATGTTCACCACCATGACATTCATCAAGGTCACTATCGTGTTATTCATCAAGGTCACTATCATGTAATTCATCAAGGTCATTGTCATGCCATTCATCAAGGTCACTGTCATGTCATTCATTAAGGTCACTGGGGTCATTATCATAGTCACACATCAATATTATTTTTATATAGATCATTGTCATTTCATGTATGTTATCACTATCATATAAGGTTACTTCCATATTAAGGTTCACTACCAAATATCATTAAGACAACCCTACTGTCATTGTTAGCATATATAACACAGAGAAGTATGCAAGTCACAATGCAAGCCATAGAGATGTAGAAAGTTATGGAGTATAGAAGTATAGTGAGCCAAATAATATATTGAACCTTTGAGTATCAAAAGTTACTAAATATAATGAACCTATGAAATATAGTGAACCTCATTGTAATGACAAATGCGAGCCTCACTATAATATGCATGTGATCCATAAGGGAATTCCACAGAGTTTTGAGATATGAACCACTGTAATATATCAAATGTGAGCTTCACTATAATATGTATGTGATCCATAAGGGGATGCTAAAGAGTTATGAGATATGAACCATTGTAATATATCAAATGTGAGATTTATTGTAATATGCATGTGATCTATAAGAAGATGCCACAAAGTATTAATGTGAGCCACTGTGGACAGTGTGAGCCATTGTAAATTATGTGAGTTACAGATAAGTATAATGTGAGACATTGTTAGGCCCCTATAATACTAGTGATTCCCTCATTACTATTATCATTGTAGCCCTTATTGTTATTATTGTGCCCCTATTCTCCCCATATTGTTATTGGTGTTCCCCATAGAAACCCACTATTGTTATTGTTGTGCCCTTATGTTATTACTTTTATGTCGGCTTGATTATATTGTGACCCCTTAGACTCCTATATATAGAAGGAAGGTTTAGTCATTTGTATCATCCAAGAATTGTTCATTTGTGTAATGTAAAGGAGGTTTCCCCCTCGAAGAGGCTGAACTCTAAGGCATTGATCTAACTTTTCTATCTTTTTGTGAGTTGGTTTCATAACATTTGGTATCAGAGCTTTGGATTCTAGGGTTTTGTAGCTCCAAACAGGTCATCATGGCATTTTCGCTATAACCTTTTTCTGCAAAGTTTCTGAAGCTAAAAAAATCCCATTTGAGCCGAAATTTGAACTTCAAGTCCTAATTTCATAGCTTGTATCGCTACATTTTCGGAGATATTATCTGAGGAATTTAGGGTTTTTGTAGACTCCCGAATTACATTCCAAACAGGTGACCTAGGGAAAATCATCATAACTTTTTTTATGAGCATCAAATTGAAATTTCATAAGAAGTTTCAAAAAGAAGATGGTCTATAGTTTTTTGTATGTCAATTTCATATACTAAAGTCGAAACAGTGACACGTGACGCTTCGTAAAAGTTTGCTCTACTAAACTAGTATATAATCAGGTCATCGTGGGAGATTTGGCATAACTCTTCCTTGGAGAATCCAATCTTGATCAGACAGGTGGGGTTAGAAAGAGGACTTAAAGGACTACTGCTGGATGCAATTTCAAGTATTCAAGATCCGCAGTTATAGAGATACAATAGATTCAATATCGAGCTCTTACAAAGTGAAAAAAAGGTGTGTAGTTTTTTTTAAAGTTTGCATAAGATTGGTTTGAAAAATTAGTTTGAATAAATTCAAAGGGAATAGTGAAGAATTATTAGCATTAATTGATGCCCGAAGAAAGAAAATGGAAACACCTAGTAAGCGACCTGAAAGCTCTAGCATGACTCGTGAAGAAGAGGAAGAAATGCAATATGATATATCAAAATTACAAGACCAAGTACAACAAATTTCACTCTCACAAAAGGTAACTGAAGCTAAGATGGATGGCATGGAAGCTAAGATGAATGGCATGGACGCTAAGATGGAAGAATTGAAGATAAATTTGAATAAGTTGCTACAAGAAATGGTTACTAATGGTGAAAGGGTAGTAAACGAAACTCATGATGAGAACAAAATAAATGTTAATCATGATTTCATAGACTCTAATGTTGGATTGAAGACCCACCAAGTTTCAAAAATTGATATGAGGAAGTTTGATGGCAAGGATCCCGGAACATGGATACTACAGATGGAGCAATTTTTCGATCTCCATAATGTGCAAAACACACAAAAGGTACATATTGCAACTTTATATTTGGAACCAAATCAGTTTGTATGGTATCGATGGCTATCATAACATGGATATCATAAACATGAAGAAGATTTATATCAGGAACAAAGACAAGTGTTTCTTTTATTATAGACAAATAAAGTACAGAAAGGAATAATTTCACCTAATTCGTCCTTTCGCAGGCTCCAAGCGGAACCGTCCTCTGGGTTCGTCCAGTCTCAAGCCTTTAACAAACTCCTTCCACGACTTACTCCATGATATCTCAAGCAGTAGATAGACATCATCACACAAGGAAACAAGGGTTTCCTAAAAATGGGGGAAGTGCAGGAGGCACAAAAATATTCAGACTTGGTTAGGGAAATCTCAACATACTAATGTTTCTCTCTCTTCTCCTCTCCCTTAGGCCTTCCCATTGAAGCCTTTTTATACTTCCCCCAAAGTAGTTTTTTAGTTGGGAATTCGTTGGGAACAGTTGGGCTACGAGCACTAATAGGTAATCAACAGGTAAAACCCGTGATCTCCACCCGAAATTAAGGAGATTTATCTTTTTTAAGTGTTTTAAGACATATACATAGGTTGGGTATACACAGACCCGCATACACACGCGTTTAGCTCAGGGCAATGTCGCGTACAGGGAATAAAACATTGTTTTTCAAATTTTGGACCAAGTCTAGAAGGAGGGGTTGCCCTAGGCCATAAGTGCAGCATCACAAACCTCAACAGTGAGATTTGGAGCTATAACAGATGCCCCCTAATATATGAGGTCAGAAGGGGTACATGATGGCCGAAATATATTAAGCAAGTCCATGGAAAGGAAATCTGTTGAAAACTAAGAAGGACTTCACCAGAGTTCAGCTTGCCAAGCCACAAAAGGAGATAAGAAAGAAACACTATCTGAGGCGGGCATACCCATGCTAAGAAGAAGTACAGCATGTCCGCATACCAAGTACAAGTGGATCCACTAAGTATACAAGTATAAAATACTGGAAAATACATAATGGATCATCTGATCACGATCGAACAAGTACATGTCTAAATATCACATATAAGAATGTCAATGATGCTGAAGGATGAAGCAGATCACTGATATCAAAGACTCATCCCAAAAAGTACCAAATGAACATGATGGAGTAATATGGTACTACACTGCAAACCTAGGTGCCAGCATATAAAATGTTGCCATGAATGACTGCAACATATAAGGTGGAGTGGTATCAACTAGTAGCAACAGGAGCAACTATCAAGTGAACCAATGAATGCTGATACAACCTGAGGTCTTCACCGACCACCGTGGTACATTTCTACTACATGGGAATAAATGATCTGAATTCGACCATGTGAGAAATCGTTTGATTACCGTTCATTGATGTATATCGTTAACAAACGCGAGACTACTCACCGATAATGATAATGAGCGTCAAGGTACCCAATACAATCTAATAAGTGTGAATAGATGAGCTGAAGTCAAACACCAGTAAGAATCTATCAATCAGGAGACAATGACGGTTTCCCACTGTTGATAGCAAAGGATCTGCCACTAATGACTGCAAACCCCAAGGTACTGCCAAATTGACTCTAGATCTTTGCCCCAGAGCAATGAGTCGAAGTCAATAGGGAAAGATCCGCTAGAAGGAAGGAATTAAGGCATCCTTCATCAATCTAGCGCAAGTATAACCCGTAGGCTAATAATGTGGAAGGAATCAGATGAAAAAGATGTAGTAACCCGACCGAAGTATGTTTCCGGTGTACACAACATGTGGCTAGCGCACGATAGAAACCCTCTGAACCAACCAATAATGAAATATGACACAGAGGCGAGCTATCCACCAATAGGGTCAAATGGAAACCAAGGTACTGCACAAATCCCCATGTGTGATAATGTAAGCTGATGTTGAACGCAAGGGAAACCACTCAGTCAAAGACCCATGATACTGATTGATGCTGAGCACAAGGTGACCTATCAATAATGTACATAGGGCCAGGGTGTAGCTCTAGGCCTGTCCTCAGAGCAAGATGTCCTCGTCGATAAGGACAACACCGCCAGCAAGAAGCCAATGGAGACCTTCTCAAACCGACACAAGTAAAGGACCAATATAGTTGATGTGATGATAGACATGATACTAACAACCAGGGATGGTCGACTAAAAAATGAGTCAAGAGACACCGCAGAGAGGCCGACTCAGGCTAACTTGCCTTGAACAAAAGCACGACTCAATGTGACTATGTGGCAGCATATGATGATTCTGTATAAGTTTGTCATGCAGGAGGCACGAACGAACCCTCCATATGATTGGAAGAGATAACCAATCGGGGGAGAACTGACTCAATAACAAGTTTAAGGCATACCTAAGTCAAACTAAATCCCGCCCAAACGGAAGAGACTTTGTTTTGAGTGCTTTGTTCAAGGGCGACACGATTGACTCTAGCTGCCAACAATAAATGGAAATATTGTCCCGTTCCCGCTCTTTTTTGGAATATATAATTTTTTTGTCTTTTTCTTTTAAGTTGGAAAAGGAATAAAAGAATGTTATAGTACAGTGGAAGAAACGAGTGTCGATGAAACAGATGATCTAGTTCCAGGGATTGGAACTTCCTATGCTCAATGCGGGAGGCGAAAACTGGTCAAAGACACTCAAAGGTGTGTTCCTTCCACGGGTCAAGGTGTGTCAAGTTGCAGAAGTTAAAGGTATGCAAGTTTGATTTTGCAGTCGTCATGGTCAAAAGTTGGCTTAAACACGAGTCCAAGTGAAGCCGGCTCAAGGCCAAAAGGTGAAAATGGTCAAAATTCAATGCAGTAGTACAACTCAACACAAAGGAGCCTCTAGGGTATAAGGCCAGAATGAAGCGAAGAAGAAAAGAGGAATGAGTCTTCATCGCATAAGTCATGGCGGGACTACAGAGGACTCCCGAGCTTACTCAAATCGGAGCAGCATGGGCAAAAAATGTTAGTGAGGTGCTAACTACGATGCCCATGAAAAGGATGGCTCTACCATCGTGTCATGATTTAAGAAATCAGTGAGTGAAGGTGGTTTATGAACCATAACACGATGGGGTTGACCCTATGGCGAGTGTATCGACAAATGGAGGCTAGTATGCATAATGCAACGGAAAAATGGCTTCCCTAACCTATATGCCAATGAGAAAACGATACCTGCCATGAGGGTCAGCAGTGATGGAACCGTCTCGAAACTATCGAAAAAACGTCCAAAATGTCCTGAAAGTCAAACCATTCTCGACATTCCAAGCTCCCAAGTTAAAAGTTACATGAGACCAAACAAAATCAAGTTTTGAAAAAAATTTATATTTTCAAAGCCTATAAAAGGGCTTTTGGACTCACCATTTTCACCATTTGAGTTTGAGAGCAAAGAAGTGGAGCAAAAGGAGCAAACTTTTCCATAGGCCAAATTCAACCATTCAGTTTATTCCAAAATCCCTAGGTAACTCTTATACTTGTCTTGCAATCAATTGTGACTAGTTTTAGAATTTTTAATTTATGTTTTACCGTTGAATTTTTTATTAATAATTTCACCGCGGCATATACACAGGTTTTATGAAACCCGCGTACACGTGGGCCCTACACACGACTGTGTGTAAATGGACCCGCGTATATGCCGTGAACATTTCAAACAAAAAAACTAACGGTCTAAATCCATTTGTTCTTCAGGATGCCAACCACTTGGCGAGAAAGACAGCATACCGCAGTGGATAATGAAGTCATGAACGATCCTAATTCTTTGGATGCATTACAGGGATGTGGTTGCTAAAATTCTTCAAAATGCCAAATATGAAAGCCAACACATGTCTGCTTGAGATGCTCCTTGATTAGTGGAGTATCGAGGATGATGCATTTATGATTGACCAGATGCCACTTAGGATGGAGGTGGAAGATATTTATTTCATCACATGCCTTTCCTGAAGGGGAGAGGTAGTACATTCCCGAGGCAGGACATGAAGCAGTCTCTCGATCGAGGACTACGTACATATTTATTGCCCGAGACATCCAAAAAAGGTTGGAAGTCAAATTTAAATTACACATGTGGAGAGTCTATCGCTGAGGATAATCTTGTTCGCTATAGCTAGAGTGAACGGATCAGCTTCTCTGCACCAGGCATCATGGCTAACCATGAGCGTGGCGGTTGACTGTCTCACCATCGTATTCGACTAGTGTACTCCTCTTCTGGCTAGCATGAAAAGCCAACTTACTTCCATCAAGAGAGGGCAGATCAAAAACTTCGGATATGGGACTATTTTGTGTTCTTTCTTTTTTGAGAGGGTCCCTGCACTTCGTCCTAGAGTACCAGTTTCAATCAGCACCCCACGAGATCCACGAATGGGCAGGTGGGCTGACCTGATGAAACGTCTAGGAGGTGGGGAGGTCCCACGCACTGCATTTGACGATGACTTCTTTTCCTGGTGGGATCAGTAGATCATCATCATAGATGATTACCCTTATGCTGGGTTGGATTTCTGAGGAGATCCCGATCTAGCATTGCCACCGACCACAGCATGGGGCGACATTGGTAAGTGTTTTTTGATTTTTTGTGATTTTTTGTGATTTTTCAAATATAATGATGAATTTTGAAAAATGTTTTTGATAGGATTCAAATGACTAATATGATGACCATGTTCCAGATATTGGGCCGGTACGACCAGATGAGTTCCCACGGCACAGACGTCGCGACCGAGGGGCCGAAGAGGCATCTGCAGACACAGAGCGAGTTCTACACACAGTTCAGCGGCACTTGGTGAGACTAACTCACAGAGTACCGATGGCGTCCATAGAGGACCTTCTTGTAGAGATGCAGCGTCATGTGGTTTGCATGCCACAAGACTAGGTTCGCACTTTTAGGCATGTGGCCAATGCAGTAGTTGCCTTCTTAGCCGCTCATCCTGAGCTGGGGAATTAGATATAGTGGACATGATTATGGGCATTTGAGTCCCAATTTTGTATATATCTTTTGGACAGACCTATGTACACTCGAGACGTTTTTATGATATATATATATAGTTAGAATTTTTTATGCTTGATTTTATTGTGATGAATGATTGATGTGCCAGTCTAATGCTTGATTAGTGATAGAATTAGTTAACCAACTATGAGATCTTGGAATGTGCAAATAATTAATGTAAGTAAATGATCTTTGCAACAACCTCACCCTTAAATACTGGCGATATAAACATGGATCCCTTACCGGATAAATGTTATTCAATTGTGACACTATCAATTGTGAATCAAGATAAACTACCAACGAGTCGATTTCATGGGAAATTGCCTCGGATAGTAAATTAATGACAGCAGTATACTCAGCCATATTATTTGAAGCGGGGCCAATGCATACTCCCCTTGATACCATCGACTGACCAATTGGATAGTAGAGTACCCAAGTTGTGGAAGCGAGGTTCCGAGTGTGCCGACTAGCACCATCGACAAATCCAAAATAGACCAAGTCATCCATCAACACCTACCACAGCAGACCAAAAAGTGCTAATATCAAAAACTCTCAACAAGATATGTACAAATATACACAATTTACAAAGATTCCATTGCCTAGCTGCTACTTAAGCAAAGTACTTCTTGAGGTAGAGCCCGTTTCGGGGCTTGGCCAACATGTTTCCTTCAAAATCGACTAACTCATACGACCCTTTTTCTAGAACTCATTTAATTATGGAGGGACCGTACCACATAGGCTTGAACTTGCCTGCCCCCAAGGCATCTTTATCTTGGTCATAGACCAAGACAAGGTCACCTTTAGTAAAGACTCGAGGATGGACAGCTTTATCATACTAAGTTTTAACCTCATTCATCGTGGCGGCATCTCAACGCTGCTCATCGAGATGTTCCAAGTGAAGGAGGCGCTCTTCGAGACTAGAAGTCTCTGGAAGGAGCTCAACAGCTAACTTAAGAGATGGGATTTCACATTCAATAGGAAAAATAGATTCCATCCCATAAACTAACTGAAAAGGTGTAAAACCTGTAGCAGTCTTTACTGAGGTTCGTATGCCCAAAGAGCCGGATACAACATAAGGTGCCAATTGGACCGATTTTTGTCGATTGTCCTTTGCAGGATCGTCTTAAGAGTTTTTTTCACTGCCTCGACCTGTCCATTGGCCTGAGGATAATAAGGAGACGAATTCTCCTGCTGGAAACCTAATTTGAGAGCCAATTCAGACATTAGTTGATTCTGGAAATGACTGCCATGGTCAGTGACAATCTCTCTCGAGATACCGAACCTTGAGATAATATGATTAAAAAGGAACAATTCCGCTGTTTCACTATGGTTTTTATAAGTGGGCATGGCCTCAACCCACTTTGTGAAGTAGTCTATGGCCACGATAATATACTTGTGATTCGCTGCTAAAGGCGGATTACAAGTTGTAAAATCAATACCCCACTTAGTAAAAGGATCGACAGTGACAACGGGAAAAAGGGGAGCTGCATGTGCGCACATCTTCCGAGTATAAATTTGACACGGGTGACAGCATTTGACCGCTTCAACACAATCTTTGAAGAGCGAAGGCCAAAAATAGGCACGCAAGATATGTTGAGCTGTAGCAAGCCCTGATAGATGACCACCACAAGCTCCATTGTGGCAGTCATTGAGCACTGACTCTGCTTCCTCTAAGATTAAACAGCACCGAAGGATTGAATCAACCCCTCGACGGTATAATGTATCACCAATGATAAAATAATTTTTAGCCAGGTGACATAATTTTCGACGTTCATCCTTAGAGAAAGTAGAGGGAAACTTCAAAGTCTGGAGATAGACAATGATATCTCCATAGCAAGGGTTGAGTGAATAGATGAGGAATAAATGTTCATCAAGAAAACTTTCCTCATAAATAGTATCCTCTCCATAAGGCAGCTCGAAAATTAGCTCAGCAGAAACCATAGATTTCTTAGACTTGGCAGAAAAGAACTCGAGATCAAATTCTTGTAGAATGACTATCCATCGATTATATTTGCCCCCAATCACTCGCCTACTGAGGAAAAATTGAAATGGATTGACCGCTGCTAAGACAAAAAATTTGCATAGCAAAATATAATGGCGGAGCCGCTGGAGAGCATGGACAGCTGCCAAGGCCAACTTCTCAACCAGAGAATAGCGAAGTTCAGGACCTATCAAGCCTTGGCTCAAATAATAAATCACATGCTCTGTGAGAGCATCATCTTCCTGAACGAGAACCATACCAATGGTTGATTCTGCTGCAGCGAGATATAAAAGGAAGTCCCTACCATAATCCAGTGGACTCAAAAGCAGGGTAGAGACTAATGCCTTTTTCAAGGCATCAAACGACTGCTGCGCAAAGTCGTCCCAAGCGAATGGAACTCCCTTGCATAGCAAACGCATAAACCCTTTAGTGATCTCAGCATAATTCGCTATAAATCGTCTTAATAAATTAGCCTTCCCTTGAAGACTTTGAAGTTTCCGAATTGAGGACGGGGGAGGCAACTGAATTATTGCCTCTACCTTGAAGGGATCAACCCTAATCCCTTCATTTGATACAATGAACCCTAATAACCGACCAGACGTAACCGCGAAAACACACTTATTGGGATTCAACCGGATTTTATAAAAATGACATCTCTTAAGACCAATCGAAGATGACTAGGGTGATCAGTTCTCTTTCGAGAACGAGTAGCAAGATTGTCCAAGTATGCTTCGATGATATGTTTAATGTCGTGGAAAGCATATGACATGACCCGCTGGAAAGTCACTCCAGCATTTTCAAGACCAAAAGGCATGTTTATATATGCAAAGGTGCCCCAGGGACATATAAAAGTTGTCTTACGTTGATCTTCAGGATGGATAGAGATTTGATTATAACCGGAAAAATCGTCCATGAAGGAAAAAATCTCATTACCCGCACACTCGTCAATAATCTGATCAATGAATGGCGTGGGGTAATTATCTTTTGAACAAGCCTTGTTTAGGTCCCTAAAGTCGATGCATACTCAGATTTATCCACAAGGACTGGATTAGAAACCAAATCGGTAAGAGGAACAAGGTATATAAAACCTGCCTTGAGTAGCTTCTCTACCTTAGCTTTAATGGTTGTCGCTTTCCTAGGGTTAACTGGCCGAAGCCTTTGACGAACCAGTTTGGCGTTTTCATACGTCTTGATCTCATGTTGAACTATAGAAGGATCAATGCCAGGCATTTCTTCGTAAGACCAAGCGAATACATCTCGAAATTCTTTGAAAAGGTCGGTGTAAACTAGAATTTCTTCAGGGGAACATTCGATTCCGATGAAGAGATTCTTGATCACGTTAGGGTCCCTAGAGATTTTTATGGATATCATTTTTGAAATCACTGACATATTACCTTCGGCACAAAAGTGTGCTAGAGCCAAAGGATTTGATACCATACAAATATCACTAGTGAAGAGCTCGGAGAACCTATTTCTACTTCCTGCAATGGAGGAAGAAAATATGAACGATGGTGTAAGTCTTCCCAAGGTCAATCTACACCCATCATTACTTCTAGGATTGCTTCTTCATAAGGTAAAACCATATCTAAGCAGTCCAAGGCAGAGGTAGAATCAAGGGTCCAGGTCGGGGCCACATCACCATCTATCTCCTCTTCAGAAAAAGGAGTAAAGTGGTCATCTCCAGAGTTAACGATAGATTGATATCTAATCTCAACCGCAGACATAGGGAATGCCATTCCATTGACTTGTCCTTCAACTAATGTGGTTGTAGGTGAAGGCAAGGTCCAAGGGTCCGAAAAATAATGAGTTCTAAAGAACTCTTCTCGAGGAGACTCCTTAGATGATGAAACGACATTGATTCGAGCGATAGGAGAGGGAAAATCAAAGGTACCCATCAATGAAGAATACATCCCAACTCCTAGATTCTCAGTAGGCGTACGAGGGTTATCCACTAAAGGAATAGTAGAGTCAGAATTTGCTTGAGGATCTACTGGACAATAGTCCAGTTGATCAACCTTAACGATTTTCCCTTCATGAGGAAAGCAGATGACATGAAACAAAGTCGAAACAACGGGGTCCATTTCATATACCCAGTTCCTTCCTAAGAGGAGATTATAGTCTAGGTTAGCGTCAATGACTTCTACTTCAATATTGAAAACCTTCCTCCCAACACATATGGGAAAGGCTGGGATAATCCCATGCGGCCTATGAGAATGCCCATCAAATGTAGTGAGGAGAGTCGTTGAAGGAACAGCCGAAGGCGATCCAGTGGCCTTCCAGCAAGACATCGACATGACGCACGTGGAAGCTCCTTCATCAATGCCAGTACGAAAATGTTAATCTTTCGATATGTAGACTTTATTTGAAAAGCCATATGATGAGGGAGTCGCTTTTTGACATTTAACATGTCGAAAGTGAGCACTAAAGAGTTAGTTGGATCAACTTCCCCAATTACCGACAATAAAGCACTTCGTTGAGCTGGACACGACTAGAGAACCTCTAAAGCGGACATGGCGCATGGCCTCTGAGCCACATCCTCAACAATGGAGTAGTTCTGGGTGGCCCTAGTGTTAGGATTAATAGTCACGCGTTTAGCGGAACCTTTTTGTATCCGTGGTATAGTCTCGATAGGGGGTCGCTCAATATGAAGGTCGATATTTCCGAGAATAGTTTTATCCTTGGAGGTTTCGGCTTCACCATAATCACATGACCGAGTGGCCACATGGACATTAGAACCCACCATGAAAACATTTGATGATTTCTCCCATTCCTAGTTTCCCCCTGCGGAGGTACCCGGATTTGAACTCGCGCCAGCAAGCAATTGCTGCCCTTGGAGAAAAGGGTTGGTTAACACAACTTGAGAACTAGAAGTCCCTTGCTGCCCTAACAAGCGCTAAGCATCCTAAATTTTTGGGCAGAGATGAGTTAAATGGTCTCCATTGCACAACTTTCATGGAAACTTGACTTTCTTTCTAGACTCATTTCTACCAGCACCATCATTATTGTCGGATTTATTTGCATCAGCTTTCTTGTCCTGACTCTTTTTCTTACCTCGTCCTTTATTTTTCCCATTGGAATTTTGATTTCCTTTGGGGTTATCAGATTGGATGGCGTTAATCGAAGAGGGTTGGGAAGACGAAGGGTTAGACGATGTGACTTGGTTGTTACGAGCAATTTTCAAAGACAACTACTACAATTGGCTCAACAAGTTCACTGCATTTGTGTCTACCGATCCAATGATACCATCCAAATGGGGACCTGGCTTCGACTTGGCTATATCAACCTTAGACCCAGGAGCATCTGGCAAGATTTTTTGTAGGATCCCAGACTGAGAGTAAATCAATTCTAATTGTTGAGCCCTAAAAATAGCTTGCTCCTCATAATAGACTCCGGACATGGAGACATCCTTAGAGATTTCAGGTTGTAAAGATTTCAAAAACCATTCGAGACGGTATTCTGGAGGTATTTCAGCTTTAATGAGCCTTTTTCTCCATCTCCATTCCTGAATATGGTTAGAAATGTGAGTTGTCGTGTCCTGACGAAAAGTGGCCAGAAGTTCAGTTTCGGCATCATAACGGACAGGCAACTGGAAATGATTTAAGAAAATAGTAGCTAAGTTAGCGAAAGATGTGAAGCTGCCCCCTGGCAACTCTATATACCACTTGGTTGCATTACTAGTCAAGGTGTGTTGAAAAAGTATCAACCTAATCTAGTCATCAATAAGGGAGTTTGATGAGCACCACAAATGGAATGTGGTTACATGGCCGCCTGGGTCTTCACCACCCTTTCCTTCGAATTTTGGAATGTCCGGAGGGAGTTTGGATGGGACCGAAGGCCAGGCCGGATTGTATTTGATTGGATCATTTGTTAATTTCGTGAGATCTGGCAAGTTCAAAGTTGCCAAAAAAGGAAGCCTAGGAGGACCTTGGGGATTCCACCCAGACTGGGCGGAGCTCCCAAAGTTTTGAAATGATTGGCCTGGATTTTCAAAGGCACCAAGTTGTCGGAAGTATCCGGCATAACCAGTTGAACCAAAAGGCAAGCCTTGTGATCCAACGAAACTAACAGTTTGACAAACTCCGGCCGCAAAACCTCCATAACCGACGAAGCTTCCTCCTAAAGGATTATAAGGAGTCGATAACCCCTGATAAGGATTCTAAGCAGAAGCTAAGGGAGGAATACTTCGAAACGAACTAACCGTGGAGTACGGCCCATTCCCGTGTTGGCCGAAAAATGGATTCCCAGTTCCCATGCCACTAACCGCAAGGTTAGTTCAACTTTGAAAAGGATTGTCACTTTGTCCTATAGAAGAAAAAGGCATAGATCCTACTATCGGGTTGGAATGTGGTATATGACCACTTCCGAAAGGAAAACCCTGGAATGAAGTCGATCCACCCATCATGGATGTGGAGGCACTAAATGGAACTGACGAAATACCCTATGAATGGGTGCCAAATGGAAAAAATCCAGAACTAAAAGCATTGGTTTGGGAATTTCCACTCATAGAAGGAATGGAGGTAGACCCAACTAAAGATGTGCTAGAAAAAGACCCAAATAAGGAAGCAGAGGAGATGGAAATCGTTCCTCCCCCTTGTACTGATGTTGGAGTCTGCAAAGTTTTAACACTTGTAGTAGAAGCCATGCTTCCAGTAGTGGTCATCGATGGTAAGTGCGTAATGTGACCTGGACTTGACGGTCTATGTGTCGAAGTCCCAACGTATCGTAATACTTCTAGATAACTAGAAGGTAGGGGAGAATTCGGAGCCGCTAATGACTCTGGGAGCTCTTCTACCTCTACATTATCTTCCGTCCGAAAGAGAACTCGAGAAAGAACTGGAGTGTTCCTCTCTTATTCTGTGGAAGTACCAGGCCTATTCTGAACACTAATGCCCCCGAGACAGGGGTAATTTTAGGGCCGAATAATCGCCCAAAGGCGAAATTTAAGGCTTTTTATATTTTAATGGGGCGAATTTTTAATTAAAATAATAAAAACTTTTTTATATAATTAGCCCTCATTTTATTTAAAAATTAGTTTATTTTTTTATTTTCGCCCAGGGCGGATACCCTAACCGAATCGAATTTTCTTAAAATCACCCCATTTTGATATTTGCTCCTGGTTTGGGAGATCAAAATCGCCATTTCTGATTTACGGTTTGGTTTTTCTGGTTTGGTAGTGAAATTGTGAGGATTGATTTGGTCTTGGAAGGTTAAATTTGTTTTGAAATGGAGGGCGGAGCTTAATTTTTTCCAAATGGAGGGTGGCTCCCTGTTTTCACAGATTCAGCCCGTTGTTTTCATGGATTCCAGATTCATGGTGTAAATGGCTCCCGGCTCCCTGTTTTCATGAATTCATCATGTATAAAATTGTTTTGAAATAGGATTTTTTATCCTAGTTCACAAATCTTAATTTTCTATTTAGCAGCAGCAGTTTCGGTGCGATATTCTTGCATTTTGAATCCACTTATTCTTCTCTTGTTTTGGTATCCATGGTTTCTTGGATTTGAACGGCTCATGCCACTGCAACAGCAACAACAGTCAGTACTTGACAGAATTGTTGGCTGAGCGCGAGAAATTAAGCCCCTTTATGCGGGTCCTGCCCATCTGTAGCTGGCTTTTTTCCAGGCCATACGTCAGCCTTTGCTGTTTGTCGGCTTTTGGTCTTGTCAATGGTAACTTTTACTCCTAGTTTACGATGTGGTAAGCCTTTTCTTTTTGGTCTCATCAATGGCATCATTTTACTCCTCGTTTATGGTGGGCTTCGCCTTTTCTCCATTGATTTCCATGTCTGTAATATGTTGGTAAAGGTATATAGCATACGCGAACATTTCCAAATAACAGTTCTATTCCTCGTCGAGACAGTGTCCATTAGCCCGAGAATGAAAGGCTAGTTGCAGATTTTCAAGTGTTCTTTTTACATCATAGGATCAAATCAGTAAAACAATTGTATAAAACTCCAGGGATGGAAACCTGTCATACAACATTGTAAAGCTTTAAACTAATTTATGAGATCCTTTTCATGAGTTTATACCTTTATATGAAAAATTCATGATGGTGATTATCAATGTAAGTTGGAACAGTAAATCTTTTCAGAGAATCATCTACTGAGTCCGGTGGACCAACAGGGTAAAGCTGTGAAAAGTGCTTATTAGCAAGAATGTTGCACAATTTTGACTAAAAGAATCAGAACTCTCTTTTATTGAATCTTTTCATGGAACTATTTAAATTCTTGAAACAAAAAAAAAAAAGAGGCAACAACATAACAGTTAATAAATCTTTTGATTGCAATATTTAAGAAGTTTTTTTATGTGTGTTTCTATGAAGATGCAGCCATCAGGGCATCTTGGAGTTGCTGGGATGCCCTATCTCTACAAAGATTTTCCCCTGTGAAATCCACTTCTGCAGCTACAATGGCAAGGAACGTTTCCAGTGTAGTCTCGAAGCCCGGGGAGCATAGGGAGCATATGGGATGCATTGCCACCGACCCTTCCAGTGGTTTCCAATGGCTATGATGCCTCGGTTTCAGGAAGACAAGAATGTAATAAATCTCTAATGCATTCGATGTTTTCCAAATTGATCTAGGCTGTATCTGTAAGTTAAGACTTCTCACTATGTTCTGCTGCAGCAGTTCAAGCTGTGAACGGAAAATTTTCTGCATAATAAATGCTGGAATACAGGTCCATAGAGCCCCTAAGTTACAGAGAGTTTGGCGTGGAATGCTTCAGGCTATTTCTAGGGTCAAAAACATTTTATACGAGGCAAAACATGTTCTATGTTGAAATGCTGTACCACAGATCTGCAACCTTCTAAAGCCAGTTTTCATCGAAAAATCCATTTGGGAGAGCTCTGAATGGTCATGCTTCCCTAGCCTCAGTGGTTCCAAATTCTAACTAGAGCCAAGCTATGTTATATAAAAGTCAATTGTAGGGAAAACCCATTGGTTTTATGCGTGATAGATGAGTTATCTCACTGTGTCTGGTAAGGCTACTGTTCAGTGTTAACAGAGTAGTTAGCATTGCCTTTTGTAGACCAGGATTGACTTTTGTATAAACTTTCTTTTAAGATATAAAAGGTAGTACCCATTCAAACACGTTCCTATTTCCATTGGCACAAGTAGGAATCATCTGATATTGATTCGACTGTCTCCTTAAATGTTTTTCAGTCTTTTATTGATCATTTATGGCAATTTTTATTGGATTGTTTGTCTCTCTGCTGATTAAAATCAACTCTAGATTTTCTGATTGGTCTCTTGAAAAATGTTTTTCTTGTTTAGAATCAAAAGTAGAAAAGAGAGGAGAAAAAGATGATTAACATGCCTCTTATGCGCACAAGTATTAGTGTAATTTGATGAAGTCATTCATTCTGAATACTACATAGAGAATATAAACCAGATGATGGAACACAGAGACCTAGATGTAGAAAATACAGGAAACAAGGTATACGGAGAACCCAGGTAAGGGACCAAGGTAAGAGAGCTTACCATTAAGAATTGATTAAAATTTAATGAAAATATTTGTTAGCTTAAATTTCGTAGAAACGGTACTAAACTTTCTCACCGATAGTTATGTTTTTTAATCCTGTTCCAGGTGACCTGGCCATAGATCTACATGTCCAAAAATGTAAATAACCCCATGTATTTGCATTACTTTCCTGGTATAAATTCTAATAGTGTGCTTTTAATCTGGTGCCTATGCTGATCATATTCCTTCCCAGATCTTTTCCTTGTCTGGTATTCTTTTGATAGCCCTCCTTGCTGCATAGTATATCTCTAACATTAGTGAGCTGTACTTTTTGACTCCTCTGTTATTTCTGCGGCAATCGTATCTCTCATTTAGGAAGTTATATGTGGTGGACAAAGACTGAACGATTTATGCAGTGTAACAGCTGCTCATCAAAGAAATATGTCAACATTACACTTCAGGATGATTATGGAAATAGAATCATTTTTCTAAGTTTATCATTTGACAAGGAAATGCCCTGTTACTTTTGATACTGGTGGCATTTAGTTTCTCTCTCTGGTTGAACTTGTATCTCCTAACATGGATAACATATTTTGTTCATGGCAGTGCTTTAATAAGAAGCTACCTTGAGGCTGCAGCAACTCTATTCTGGAAGAGCTCTTGCTCTCCTGAAGACATTTTGATCTAACTCTTCATTCTTTGTTTTCACCTCCATAAAAAATCTCTAGTGGATTCATAAATTTTCCTTTTATTGTGGCAGACTATTTTATGTGGTCTTGTTGGCATACCTCCTTCAAATGGTGTTATTACTCAATCTCCCATGCACATGAAAAGCTTAGTTACCCTCAAACATTAGGTACCAATATATTGGAATTATCAATTGCAACTTCTCAGGGAAAAGACACAATTCGAACATTTTATAGACGAGTAACTTATAAGTACTTTTGTTATAGTTGGTGCTTAGAAAGATAGTGACAACAGTTCGGAAAAGTATGCAGAAAAATTCAACCTTAGGGCAATTATATGGAAACATGCAAGAAGCCTATGAGCAAATGCAGACCCCAATGGTTTATCAGCCTCCACCTGCCTTGGTAATGGTCTTATATTTGAGTTTGGGTGTTTCATTTTATCTAATTTTCCTCTCCCTTTATTTATTTGTCGTGTCATGTCCCAACCATTTATGCAGGCACTTAAGGAATTGAAAGAGACCACAATTCAGTTGGCCGCAAGTACTGGGAATATGGATGCC
>APFE030595106.1:4498-20453 GCA_000404065.3 Pinus taeda | reverse complement strand
AGAAAGAAATTTCAAAAGAAGAGGATATACTCCAGGAACAAAGCCTAGATGAAGAACAAATTAATCCGACCATATCTTGTAATGCATTGGTGGGAATTACCACTCCTCAAACCATCAAGATAGAAGGACAAATCAAGAAGAAAAAGGTAATAGTGTTGATTGATTTGGGAAGTACCCATAATTTTATTCATTGTAAGATAGCCAAGGAATTGAATTGCTTCCTATATCCATCACCAGAGTGTCAAGTGATGGTTGCAAGTGGAGGAACCATAAATTTCTCTGGAAAGTGTTATAATATCAAGCTATCCATGCGGGAACATGTATTGAATAGCCTAATGTTTTCCATTCCAATGGGTGGTGTTGATGTTGTACAAGGAGTCCAATGGCTACATTATTTGGGTACAATAGCTTTTAATTTTCAAGAACTTTTCATGAAATTTTGTGTAGAAGGAAAGGAAGTTGAATTAAGGGGTAGTGCAGGGAAACTGGGAAAGTTAATCGGCTCTAACGGTATGAGAAATCTTCTAAGGAAGGAACAACAAGGCGTAATTGCACAATTATGTTTGCTAGAGGTTCCCACATCGAAATCATCTATTTCTCCAAATTTCCAAAAAGTCTTGGACAATCATTCCAAGGTATTTGAGACTCCCAAAGGCCTCCCACCTATTCGTGACCATGATCATGGTATTCATTTGATTCCAAGAAGTGTTCCTCCAAACATCAAGCCTTACATATATCCCTATGCCCAAAAGAGTCAAATTGAATATATGGTTGCAGAAATGCTAGAGGCTACTCTAATTCAACCTAGTCAAAGTTCTTTCTCTGCTCCAGTAGTATTGGTGCACAAGAAGGATGGATCACGGCGCATGTGTCCAGATTATAGGGAGCTCAACAAGCTCACTATTAAAGATAAATTTCCCATTCCTGTCATTGATGAATTATTGGATGAATTGCATGGATCGATTTACTTCACCAAGTTGGATCTTCGTTTAGGATATCATCAAATCAGAATGAAGATTGAAGACATTCCAGAAACAGCATTTAGAACTCATGAGGGTCATTATGAATTTTTGGTCATGCCTTTTGACCTTACCAATGCCCCTTCTACATTTCAAGGTTTGAGGAATTCCATTTTCAAGTGGAAGAACTTATCCATTGAAGATTCCACATGGGAGGATGAGAATTTTATACAAAAGGATCTAGAACTACTCAAGCATTGAGGATAATTCTTTTTGGAAGGAGAGGGCATGTTAGGTCCCCATAATACTAGTGATTCCCCCATTACTATTGTCATTGTAGCCCTTATTGTTATTATTGTCGCTTTATTTTCCCCATATTGTTATTAGTGTGCCCCATAGAAACCCAGTTATTGTTGTGCCCTTATGTTATTACTGTTATGTCGGCTTGATTATATTGCGACCCCTTAGACTCCTATATATAGAAGGGAGTTTAGTCATTTGTGTCATCCAAGAATTGTTAGTTTGTGTAATGTAAAGGAGGTTGCCCCCTCGAAGAGGCTGAACTCTAAGACGTTGATCTATATTTTCTATCTTTTTGTGCGTTGGTTTCATAATAGACATTGAAAAGAAAAATAAAGCCATAAGGATAAACCATGATACGTAGAAACAAGTGTGAGCTATATGTGCAATACGAGCCATAGATAAGAGCGATACACAGATAAAATAGTGAGCCACAGAAAGAATAGTGTGAGCCATCTCAGAAAAATATGAGCCTTAGAAGTCTGAATTGATGTGTGTCAAATGGAGGATTATTGACACCAGTTTATAGTTGATCCTTTGATCAAAGGGTCACCGCCATTGGGAAAGTCAACATCTCAATTTGGATGGTCAATTTGAAAATTTTGAGGGAAAATTACCAATTCAAATTTAATAATTAAACCTTTCCAAAATACATTTGTCACATCATTAAATAATAAGAAGGGAAGTTCCAAACCAATAATAATTTCCTTTATTCAATTTCAGTTCCTCTTTTAGGTGAGATGGGATTCTTTGGATTCTTATGCAGAAATTCACCCCATAGCTACCCAAATTTCAAAACTCCCTCTGAGCTAGAGGAATTTCCATCTGCACCATAAGTCTTATCTCAAATGTACATGTCTCTATATAAAAGAAGCTCATCATTGTTGCATCATGTCTCATCTTGTCTCATATCATATCATTGTGTCTCGTAGAAGAATAATAACCCATAACTGATGGTAGGGGAGATCAATTTACCATAAGGGTAAAGATCCTCCAAACCCTACTGGTCTCCAGGTTAAGTTCCATGACCTTCATCTCAGTTGAACAATGATGTTTCGATCTAAAGAAGAAGAATCAGCATAGTGTATATTAATCTGCCACCCTATATCTAATGATAATATGCGGAATACCACTTACCATGAAAGTTAAGGATCACAACCATCCTATTTCCCGTTGATATTGATAATAGGTTGGATACCACTTATCATGAGAGGTGAGGATCACAATTATCCTATTGGCCATTGATCTTCCCACCTTGACCCTCAAGAATCAAGTGGTAGAACACATGCATCCTCTAACTTAGGGGAGATACCACTTATCATCAAGGGTAAGGATCATGCAAATCCAAATTCTCCTCACCCATTGGCTAGATGGGTGGCAATTCCAACAAGCCCATCTTGTTGGTAGGATGCATACTAGGTTATACTCAACAACAGGGGAGATGTCACTTACCATAGGTAAGGATCAGACACATCCTATTGTGACAATAGCTAGGATACCACTTACCATGAGAGGTAAGGATCACAACCATCCTATTTTCCATTCGTTCCCTCAACCCCAAGAGCTCCATTCCCTCCCCTGGAGCTCAACAAGGGGGGGGGGGGGGGAGAGCATAGATTGGTGTTCTCGACCAGTTCTGACCTTTGCCCATAGGTGTCACATCCATCAGTCAAATTTTCTCTATGAAGACCAAGAACTTCCCTTTCGGCAAGGCTTGGTAAGAGTGTCAGTTATTTTCTCATCAGTTGAAACGTGATGGAGTCTCACTACTCCTCTCCGCACCATATCCCAAATATAGTGATATATGATATGAATTTCCTTAGACCTATCATGGAACACAAGATTCTTTGAAAGTTGGATCCCACTCTTGTGATCACAGTATATCGCAGTCGTATTCACTACTTACTCAAACAACTCTCCAAAGAGATTCCTTAATCATACTGCCTCACAGCTAGTCATGCTAGTAAAGATATACTCAGCCTCATTCATATCGAAAGGTGTAACTAGGTTCAATCTTCATAATGACATGTAATTATGATTTTATTTAATGAGATGTAAATAAGAAAAATGAAATTATTATATTGACTTGCTTCATGGATTTCATGAGCAAGGGATTTTGTTTTTGAGTCTAAACTCCCATTGAGAGTCTTTAGGATTTATTTTTCATCTCGTCATAAAATATAAGGGTCATTGTCATGTAAATAAAGTCATGTTATAACTTGTAAAAGGTCATCTTGTCTATGTAAAGTATCCTCTAAAGAACTTGTCACCTAACCTCTTCAAGTCAACCTACAAACATTGAAGAAGCTGACAGAGCAAGTCGATCTAAATCCAGCTGTCAAGTTAGCCTAAATATCCAGTGAAGAGGGGTATAAATAGAGGAACTTGGCCTCCATTCTAAGCAAGAAGTTTGATCTCAATTCAGTGAAGAGAATTGCAGAAGGAAGTGCAAAAAAGAGGTAGTGAAAAGGGTTTTCTCTAAGGCTACAAAGAACACTCTTCTAGGGTAGTGAAAAAGGAATCTTCTACGGCAGCGAAGAAGAATATTTTGGGGAAGCGAAGAAGGATCTTATAGGGTAGTGAAGAAAGATCTTCTGGGGCAGCAAAGAAGTATCTTCTGGGGTAGCGAAGAAGGGATCTTCTGGATCAAGCGAAGGAGGCAATGAATAGGTTTCTTCTGGGATAGAGAAGGAAAGAATCTTCTGGGGCAGCAAAGTAGAGACTGAGTTTCTCTATAATATCTAGAGACTGAGACTCTCTGGGGAAGTTGTGAAGGTGAAGTGTAAGAAATAGAGACCGAGTTTCTCTAGAAGGAGCAAAGAAAGTGCAGGTCTAGATCAAGAAGAAAGGCAAAGGAATGAAGACCAAGTTGGTGAGAGGGTTCTTGTAGAGGATATTAGAGTCAAGGGCAAGTGTCGTGGTATTGGTACTTGTCAATTGAAGTTCTAGAAGAATAATTTTTATCAGGTTTTTCCTCTCAAGAGGTGAGAGGTTTTGGCCCTGGCTGGAGAAGCCAATATCCTGTGCCACTTGTCTTTATTTATTTTGATAATTTTCTTGATGAAAATAACACACTAATAAGCTAACAAAGAAAATATCACAAGATAAGAAGTACAAAGAATATCACAAGCAATTATCAAGCAGAGAAATTGTTAACATTGAATGCCCTAGATTTCTCAACATGGTATTGGACCTTAGGTGTTGAAGACAAGAAGGGGCAGTCAAAGAAAGTTGGCACAAAAGAACCAATCTTCAAAGAAGGAATCAAAGCAATTCAAAGGTTATCAACAATTTCACGATCTACATCATAGAAACCCTAGATCAAAGAAGGAGGAGGCAAGCAGTAATCTGACAAGTAAGTCTATGACAATATCCAATAATATCAAAATTTATTTTTGGAAGGAAAGCAATAAACTGGTTGGGGTTGTAAATTTCCTCGCATGGAAGAAAAGGACTGACCTCAATCTTATTTAGAATGAGGTCATGGTTCACTTTAAGGGATCCATAACCCAACCTCCAAAATAATATACTCAAGCTCATGCTAGATACGTGAAGGTAGAAGTGAGAGCCCAAAGGATTCTTATAGAATTTATAAAATACTCTCTAATCCCATATGTATCAAAACTAGAAATTGCAAAGGATATATATGAAAAATTGGTAGATTTGTTTTCTATAAGTACTACAAGAGAAGTAATCTCCTTAAGGAAAGAAATCTAAAAAATAAATATATCTAAGGAACATGGAATAGCCTCATACTTCATGAGGATATCATAAATTTGAGATCAACTACAAGAACTAGGAGAATTTACGTTTGATGGAGAGATGACCATAGTGGTACTAAATGCACTACCGAAAGAATGGGGTAACTTCACTTCAAGATAATATGGGAAGAAAGAGACTACTCCATTTCAAGATTTATGGTTACTCTGTAAGATTGAAGAAACCAAATTAAAGGCAAAGATTGATGTTGGACCAAGCGAACAAAATCAAGCATATGCTACAATGACAAGAAGAAAAGGAAAAATTGGAAAGTTTGGTCCTTCAAAGAAAAGGAAGAACATGGATAAGATAAGGTACTTTGAATGTCATGAACTTGTACAGTATAAAAGAGATTGTCATAATCATGGTAAGGACAAAATAAATAGAGAAGGAGCACACATTACTGAAGAAGTGAAAGAGTGTGAGTCAAAGAAGCTTAAGAATGAAGAAGTAAAAGATCTCTACTATGACTGAGATGATATTCTTCACAAGAATGTACTTTCGACTTGTAAATTATGGTCTTGGTGCAGTTTAAATTAGATAGGATTCATCTCATTAGAAAATAAGATAGAAGCACTAAATAAGAGCTCGTGACATGTGAATATGTCTAGTACAAATCCTACTGATTTCAAAAATTAGGAAGCTCTTAGAAAACCTCATGAGTATTTATAAAAGCAGAGGTCATCATCAACTGGGAGCATCATAGAATAAAACATATGCCAGGTGAGGATATGAAATATCCTCAAGTTTCAAAGATAGAATTCTCATCAAAGGATTCATCGATGTAGAAAAGAAGCAACAAGTTTTCATTAGGAATTCCAACTAGTAGGATTCAAGGAATGATGATATGATAACATAACAGAAAATATGGTCCTTTTGAATGAAAGAGAATGAAGAATTTTGATGACCGAAAGAAGGATGACGTGTGTATTCTCATGTAGATTGTTATGAAAGTCATGACATATGGTTGAAGATAATATGGACCACTATTTCCATCCTGGTAAATCTGATCAAGAGAAGAAAGGATCTCCTCCTCCGAATAATTGCATAATAGCTTAAGTCACATTAGATGAAATCAACATAATATATGAATCATGAGGAATTTGACTACAATCAAGGAACTCTAATTGAAATATCTTTGAAATGAAGTAAAAAGAGAGGAAGAGATCATGATAATACACAACAATGGTAGAAGGCATGCAACATCCGAAGTCTAAGAAGATTTGACTAGAATATCTCCCGAAAGAATGTGAAGACTCTGATGGAAGTCAGAAAAGCATAGAGACCCTTGACACTGAATATCTATGGGAGATGTGTCGATTTTCATGTAGGATATTGATACTTACAAGAAGATGTCATGGTGAAAGATCATAAAATAGGTAACGTTGATTTAAAGTATTCATTGATTATTTTTTAACTAAGATCTCGATGGGCTTATGTAGGACTGTCAAAGGGAAGATCTATGAATGAATTCCAAGAAAACCATATAGAAGGATGTAATTTCCTTCCATAAATATGGCATGAAAGCAGAATGACATGAAGCAAAGCCAAATGGAAAATATAATAGATCACTTTCTGATGAGTTGAGGACATGACTGACTCATGAACAAAAGTGATGAATGATCTATGCCCTATATATAGAAGTTCCCAAAAGGTTGAAGAATCCTTAAATAAATTCATGACATCAAAGAAAGGAGCTCTTCATGCAACTGATTGTTTTAGGATCTCCACATGAAGAGATTCTATAGGTCCCTGGTTAAGAGGGAGCACGAGAAAAAGTTTCTTTCTTGGAAGAAACTCGGAAATTCCTAACCCGGAAGCTTAGGTACATTCCTCTGTGATAGGAATGAGTACATTCCTTAATGTAATAAAACCTCTTGGTACAAAAAGGAGTGATAGACACATTGTTCTTTTCTTCACTTGGGAAAACATAATGGAGGATTGTGTAATCATTTGGCATCTGATGCTCGTATCGGACGAGATAGGGCATCCCATGAAAGAGTAGTCATGGAGTACTGATATTATTTTGGGACTGGGGAGTCCAAGAAAAGAATAGTCCTTATGGAGCATATCCTGAGAGAACCTAGGTGGGGTATGTTCCTAGAGAGAAAATGATGAGTATGTCTATAAATCATTGGTCTCGCCAGCATTATGCTCTGATCTTGTGGAGAGATAGAGTTGTTAGTTAATGCCTTGTTATATAAAAAATTTGGTTGTTATGATGCTATACAAATCAGTCACAAAACTGAATTCTTCTTATGAGAGATTGTTTAGATTGAGAAAGTCCAAGGTACCATTATGAATACCTCCCTAGTTAAGAGGAAGTGTTGAAAGGTGTAACTAGGTTCGGTCTTCATAATGACATGTAATTATGATTTTATGTAATGAGATGTAAATAATAAAAATGAAATTATTATATTGACTTGCTTCATGGGTTTCATGAGCAAGGGTGTTATGCAACCAGCTCCCAAAATAGAAGAAAGAGATAGTTCAACGACTTAAAATGTAGCCTCTTCGAGGGGGCAAAATCCTTTACACAAATGAACAATTCTTGGATGATACAAAAGACAAGACCTCCTTTCTATATATAGGAGTCTAAGGGGTCACAATATAATCAGAGCCGACATAACAATAATAATGTAAAGGCACAACAATAACAATAGTGGGCTTCTATGGGGCATAATAATAACAATATGGGGACAACATGGGCACAACAATAACAATAAGGGGTACAATGAAAATAATAATAAGGGAGTACACTATTATTATAGGGATCTAACATGCCCCTCTCGTTCAAAAAAGTGTTTTTCTCAATGCTTGAGTAGTTCTGGATGCTTCTGTATAAAATTCTCATTCTCCCATGTAGAATCTTCAGTGGGTAAGTTCTTCCACTTTATGATATACTTTGAAATTGATCGATTTTGTAATTGTCGAGTTCTTGTTTTTGTGGTTGCTTTAGGTTCCAATATGATTTTTTTGTCCTCGTCAAGATCTGGAAATATTGTTTGAATTGGGAGCTTGTCACTTATAACTTTCTTTAAGCATGAAACATGGAAAACTGGGTGCACTCGAGAAGATGCAGGAAGTTCCAATTTGTATTCCATAGTACTAATGTTTTGCAACACCTTGTACGGACCATAATACTTTGGTGATAATTTATTATCCTTCTTAGCTTGCTTGAGGGACATTTGTTTGTATGGTTGTAGTCGTAGAAATACCCAGTCACCTACATCAAAACTTATTTCGTTGCGATTTTGAATTTATGTTGTTTCATTCTATTATGTGCCAAAGTGAGGTTATCCTTTGAGAGTTGGAGAACATTTTGTTGATTCTCGATGTGATCTTCCACTGCTTGAGCCTTATAATTTTCTCTTAAATATGATGTGATGGACGGTGGATGATATCCATAAAGTGCCCTAAATGGGGTCATTTTTGTTGCAGTATGGAAGGAAGTGTTATACCACCATTCAGCGAGAGGCAACCATTTGACCCATTTTGTCTGTTTATCATATACTAAGCAACAGAGATATCCTTCCAAACATTTGTTCACTATCTCAGTTTTCCCATCAGATTGAGGATGATCAGATGAGCTATGAGCTAACTGAGTACCCAGACAAGAAAATAAGTATGTCCAAAATTTACAGTGAAAATAGGATCTATGTCACTTACAATAATATTTTGGTTTCCATGTAGCTTTTGAATTGTTTCCATAAATGAAATAGCAACTGTACTGGCTTTAAATGGATGAGATAATGCACAAAAGTGTGCATACTTGGTAATTCTATCAACTACCACCACGATAACACTCTTTCCTTCGAACTTGGGTAAACCTGTGATAAAATTCATTGAAACCTCCTCCCAATGTTGACTTGGAATGGATAAAGGTTGTAATAGACCTGGGGTCTTAATTGTCTCAACTTTATTTTGTTGGCAAACCAAACATTTCACCACAAACTTTTGAATATCAAATTTAATTCCATCCCAAAAAAATTCCTTCTTAACCTTGTGGTAAGTTTTTAAAAATCCTGAATGCCCTACTAAGGGAGATGTGTTCAATTCCCTAAGAATCTTTTGTTTGACTTAGGAATTCTTATAGAGGTATAAGTGATATTTGTACCATAACGAATCAATTTTCCAGCTAAATGTATCAGATGTACTAGAACATTGCTACAACTTTTGAATGAGTGCCCACACTTCTTTGTCATTATTCCATTCATCCCTTGCTTCGTTTATCCACTCTGGTTGGATAATAGAAATGCCACAAAGCAATGCTTCCACATCCTCATCCTTTCTTGAGAGTGCATCTGCAATAACATTTTGCTTCCCTTTTTTGTAGATGATTTCAAAGTCATAACCCAACATCTTTGTGACCCAACTTTGTTGCTCTACTGAAGATAATCTTTGTTCTAAAAAGTATTTAAGGCTATCATGATTTGTTTTTACCTTGAAGTGTCTTCCCATTTGGTAAGGTCACAATTTCTTAAGCGCATGTAGTATTTCCAACATTTCCTTCTCATAAATACTTTGTGTAACTATTTTCCTTTGATTGGACGACTTTCAAAAGCAATGGGTCTTTCTTCGTGCATTAAAATAGCACCAATTCCATTTCCTGAGGCATCACATTCCACAATAAAGGTTTTTGTGAATGCTGACGTAGCTAAGGCCGGTGCTTGGCACATTGCCTGTTTAATATGTTCAAAGGCCTTCATTGCTTCTGGAGTCTAATAAAATGCATCTTTCCTCAGTAATGTTGTTATAGGTGTCGATATTCTCCCATACTTCTTAACAAACTTGCGATAATACCCTATCAACTCGAGAAATCCTCACAGATTCTTTATGGATGTGGGGATTTTCCATTCCTTAATGGATTTAATTTTACTAGGGTCTACCTTAACACCTTCATGAGATACAATTTGACCCAAATATTCCACCTCTTATACTCCAAAGAAACATTTGGAGGTTTTTTCAGATAATTGTTTCTCCACAAATAATTTAAGCACTTTGTCGACATGTTGAACATGATCCTTCCGAGACTTATTGTAGATTAGTATATCAACAAAAAATACTAACACGGATTTTCTAAGGAAGGGTTTGAAAATGGAATTCATCAAACCTTGAAATGTAGAAGGTGCATTAGTAAGGCTAAAAGGCATGACCAAAAATTCATAATGACCCTCATGAGTTCTAAATGTTGTTTTCAGAATGTCTTCAGTCTTCATTCTAATTTGATGATATCCTGAATGAAGGTCTAACTTGGTGAAGTAAATTACTCCATGCAATTAATCCAATAATTCATCAATGACAGGAATGGGAATTTATCTTTAATAGTGAGCTTGTTTATCTCCCTATAATCCGAACACATGCGCCATGATCCATCCTTCCTGAGCACCAATACTACTAGAGCAGGGAAATAACTTTGACTAGGTTGAATTATACCAACCTCTAGCATTTTTGCATCTATACATTCAATCTCACTCTTTTGGGCATAGGGATATATGTAAGGCCTGATGTTTGGAGGAACACTTCCTGGAATCAAATGAATAGCATGATCATGATCACGAATAGGTGGGAGGCCTTTGGGAGTCTCAAATACCCTGGAATGATTGTCCAAGACTTTTTGGAGATCTGGAGAAATAGATGATTCCAATGTGGGAACCTCTAGCAAACATAATTGTGCAATTACGCGTCCTTTTTCTTTCTTTAGAATCTTTGTCATGTCGTTAGAGCTTATTAGCTTTCACGGTTTCCCTGTGATACCCCTTAATTAACTTCCTTTCCTTCCAAAACAAATTTCATGAAAAGTTCTTGAAAATTAAAAGTTATTGTACCCAAAGATTATAGCCATTGGACTCCTAGTACAACATCAGCACCACCCATTGGAATGGAAAGCATTGGACTATTCAATACATATTCTCCCATAGATAGCTTGATATTATGGCACTTTCCACAACAATTTATGGTTCCTCCATTTGCAACCATCACTTGACACTCTGGTGCTGGATATAGGAAGCAATTCAATTCCTTGGCTATCTTACAATGAATAAAATTATGGGCACTGGCTAAATCAATCAACACTATTACCGTTTTTCTTCTTGATATGTCCTTCTACCTTGATAGTTTGAAGAGTTGTAATTCCAACCAATGCATTACAAGATATGGTCGGATTCATTTATTCTTTCTCTATGGTTTCTCCCTAGTGTGTATCCTCTTCTTTTGATGTTTCTTGTTCCTTTTCTTCTTCATCTTCACAATCTATGTAAAATAATTTCTTCTTAGCACACTTATGACCTTTAGTGTATTTTCTATCACAACTGTAACAAAGCTTTTGCTCCTTTTTATTCCAATTATTGTGGTGTCAACCTCGTAGGTTTCGGAAGGCTAGGCGTAACTTCCATCTTTATAGTTGTGAGTTGTAGGCTTCCTTGTTGCCATAATTTTGCTTTCATTTTTTCTTGCCAACCTGAATGCCTTCTCCAATGAATCAGGTTCCCAAAGGCAAACCTCATGTTGGATGTTATCCTTTAAATTCCCTATGAACACATCATTCCTATGCTCCTCTGGAATATCTTTTACCCTTATATTCAATTTCTGGAAGTCCTCAATGCGCTCCACCATTGAACCCTTTTGTTTGAGATTTATCAATTGGCTAAAAAATGTGTTTCTTTTTGTATATGTTATCACCTAGATTGAACCTCAGGCTGAAGGAAGGCAATGTCAGGGTAACCACAAACCACGCTTAGCCAAGTAGCTAGCCCTACTAGGCCGGGAGAGGACTCTCGCCGTAAGGATCTCAGCCAAGATGACTATATAAGATAAGTGGTATTAGGCTAGGTATAGTAGAACAAAGTTTTTATTGGATTTTAAAAGGGTTTTGCTGGATCAAGAGGAGTTTGACAGTTTAGGTCTAGGGAATTGGGTCAAAATTGCAGGGTGTTCAATGGGGCAAGGTAGGCATAAGGTTTAACACTCTAGGGCTTGATGGGTGAGGTGTTTAATACTAGTGAGAGGCTAGGAAGAGCATGTGATTATCATGGATCCTTCTCAAACTATAGAAAACATGAAATGGTGAATATTTTCCCAAAGCAGAGCACTGAAGTAATGAATTATGCCTATCAACCTGAAAGCATTCACTTAGAATCAATGAAATGATTAATGGAATACAAAAAACATACTAACATATGATCACAAGAATAAAAACTGTACTAAAACTCCATACCACATGGATCCCATAAAAATAGTTTCAATTCTTATTAATCTCCTGCTAAACTGCTACAAAATGATGTACAATCAACGTTTGAGAATCCAGCTGAGTCCAACCCTTTACAATGAGAAAGAAGAAGAAGATGTAAGCTTTGTTTCAACCTCCTAACATCCTTAGGGGTCAAATCCCTAATATGAGGAGCTAATATAACCAACACTGAACAAGAAACAGGAATATAGGCATCTTAACAACTTGCCTCTAAAAGTGAAAAACTTATTCGTTTGAGCTCAAGTTGACTTTTAATTCAATGAATGTAAACTCTACTACTAGTTATCCATAGTATTACATGCCAAGTCATCATTTACAATGGTAAAGCATCCACCATGAGAGAAAATCCATGAACATTGTAAAAAAAAAGGAAAAATAGCCATCCTGTGCAAAATCTGCCCTACACGTAGCGCCACTAGCCCAACGCACAATGCCACTTTTAGGTCCCTTTTTTGAGGCCTTCCCAGCATCCAAATTGAGCTCATGATAGCTTATTGGAAATATATTCAAGTCTATTTTCCTAAACACCTATAATTTCTTTATTTGAAGCCAATTTGACCCCTCAAAACTTGATTCTCCCTAGAATGCTTCTGTGTATCCAAAAAGTGGCAGAAAGGTCATTTTTAGGGTGTTTTTTGACCTTTTGGTGGACCAGTTCTGCCCCAAAAACTTAGAAAATCCATAGGGTGCATGTACTCATCACCCTAAATCCAAAAATGCAAACCATTTGTGCATTGGGTTCCCCTAGCATAGCACCAATGGCACTGCGCATTGAGGCAGATTTTCTGTGTGTAAAATTTCAAAATTTGCAAATGACTAAAACTTTTCCAAACTTGACCAAAATTGGTGAGAAGCACCATCATCAAGTATCTTGATGAGCCAAGGAAGCTTCAGCAAGCAACCTAAGCCTATCCTCCTCCTTTTTTCCTTTTAGAGCCTGCCTTAGCCTAGCTTTCATCTTTTTGACCCTCATGTTGCAAATTTTGTTTCAGGTCCTGTAATGGTAGGCCATGTGCCTGATCATTTGATTGTCTCTATTGGCCTTTTGCAATAGCTTCTCAAGGTGAAAATTGACTCTCTTAAGCCAAGTCTCTCTATCATCTTCAATCTCCTTCTCAATAGGAGTCAAAGTGATATGTGCCTCTTTGTCACTTTCTCGTTTTACCTTGAGCAGTTCCAGCTCCATGAGGACTTGTTTGTCACTCAACTGCTTGTTTTCTTGTTCCAAATATGTGATGACATACTTGGTCCTCTCCAAATTTTCCATCAAAGCTTGGACTTGAGCCTCCTTTTCTTGTATGATAATGTCCTTTATTGTTTCTTCATCCTGAACCTCTAAGTCAATTATTTCCACGCCATGATGAGTATAATGCTGCTGCAGCTCATCATGCTCTATCAGATCAAAGTCCCTCTCTTTCTCCTCATCATCAAAACTCTCCTCCGGCATCTTTTCCTTCCCTTTGTGTAGTTGCTACACCTGTACCTATTATGTTGATGAAGAAGGCAAAGCCCCTTCCACATTCTGTGGAGCTAGCATTTGCCTATGGGTTGATGAAGAAGTCAAGGTCCCTTCCACATCTCGTGGAGCAAACACTTGCCTATCAGCTACCAGCAATCTCCTTGTGACCCTCTAATATGTCATGTAAGTCTTGGGCACCTCAATAGCTCTAGTCGCTTTGGCCTCCTCATTTGTTTTTACATAAGCACTGCTAGAAGGTCCCCCTACTTCTTGAGACACTAGTGGAGGAATTTGAGGACCCCTGAAGATGTCATGAGTGATAAATGTCTCCCAAGAGATGTTGAGGAGGCTAAGATGATGAAGCACAATCATCTTGATCAGGTAATAATGATAGAGACTACTCATCTGCTGAGGGTATGGCTTCTTCTACACAAAATTGGCCATCTTCTCAATATTCCTGAACAAGAAATAAGGGAGGTTTAACATCTTCACCCTGATAAATGCAAGAGAAGCTTGATGTGATAGGTGTACAGCCTCGAAAATCTGCCCTCACAAGTGAAATATTTCATGATTATTTTCATCATGGGGACATACTTGTCTTCAAGAAATCTGAAGGGAAAAAGTATTTTCACCTCATTTTTGTACCTGGGTTTGATATAAGGCTCATAATAATGTTCATCCAGGTCTTGCTCCTTGTACCACTTCTCCCCTACATTTGGAATCCTAGTTGCATCTACAAAGATGGAAAGTGAAACTGTGAATGTCACCCCAGCAAGAGACACTTTGTTGTCCTGAAGATGAGCTACAAAAAGTATGGTGAGCTCAGGGTGGTGTTGAAATCTCTCTACCTACTCATAGAACTCATAACAGCCAAGATATCTAAAACAAGTGACAGCCAACTGAGAGGCCTGCAATTCTCTGAGGTTTGATGGATCTTCCTTGATAATTCTACTTCCCTTGTGTGTTTTTTCTCTGATGCCTCGGTCTATCTGTTGAATTATCACTGTCAGTGTTTTCCTCCTCCTCATAGTCTTTGTCCTCTCTGTCCATGTTTGCAAGGCTTGAGGTTGTATTATGGGAATGAGTGAGAGTGATTTAGGAGTGAGAGGATGGGAGATGACCTTATGGGATAGAAAATGAATGAGGGAGCAGGAATCATAAAAATGATAGGGAGGGCTTGGTTTGTTTGAGATATTGTTGTTTGGGAAGAGGGATAAATGGATAAAGGGATAGGGAGAGAGTTTAGAGTTGTAGTGATAGGTGATATAAGGAATAATTGGGGTTTAGAGTTTTAGGCATAACTAGTGGAAAATTTAGGGTTTCACATTTACCATGGGGAATTATGCTTAAGAGTTTAAATGCAAACCAACAATGTATTATGGGAGGACAATTTACTTGTATGAAGGTAAGAGAGGGAAATTTTGTAGTTTTTTGAAGTTTTGAGGCCTTTTTGGCCCTTCTGCTCAACGCACAGAGCCACCACATAGACGTGCAGTACCACCTCCTAAAGCGCAGTGCAGTATAAATTTACACTGTGAAAATTCCCAGACGTGCAGTGTCAGGCCCAGATGCGCAGCACCAAACCCTCAATGCGCAGTGCCAACCCTCCTGCCTGAAATGTGCAGTGTCAGTCTGTAGAAGCGCAGTGCCATTCCACCACTGCTCCAAACACGCAATGCCACCCTCCAGAAGCATAGCGCCACTTCTCCTTTGCTCAATACTCACTCAACCTTTCCTGTTCTCCTCACTTTTTAACTCCTTGCTTGCCAAATGAGAATGATGAGCTTGAAAATGAAATGTGAGACCTTGTATAGGAGTAGATTTTGAATTTTCACTTGAAAAACCCACTTTCTAATGTTTCTTGACCTTCTCCAAAACTCTGTTTTTAATGCAGTGCTTCTTTTTCTTGCAGCAAGGAGAGATGCTTTGGTGTACCTGGGATCATTTATTACATAAAGTGACTTAAAATTGCATAAGAAATACAAATTAACTCAAAATACTCTGTTAGGTTAAAAGATAATTATATAGTGACTATGACCTACAATCCATCATGCTTGACTTATTTATCATCCTCATACCCTTGTTGCCCTTTATTTACACTTTTAAATCTTGTTGAATTGAGGCTTCTGTGATCCATAATAGTTATAAGTAGAACTGTTAGCGCTTGAAATTTCACCTAGGCTGAGATAGACAAATCTCAAGGCTACATCAAACCATTCAGCCTCGTAG